>CM052120.1:12976565-12992119 GCA_028454245.1 Halictus quadricinctus | reverse complement strand
TGTGATATATAGACTGCGGATTTTATGCATTTATGACAAAAATCGATTGATCAAATAAAAAATTGTGAATGCGTCAGAAGAATTGAGAATGATGTTGTTACATTATTTTCAACCTACTAATATTATTGGAAGGGGAAATGCATTTTTATGTTACATTTGTCTCTTACAATTGACTTGGACAATTTTTGTTCATAAAAATCCGCAATATAAGTGTTTCTTTTGGGATTACCGTTTAAAGAAATATTTCGCAGGTTCAGCTGTCACAGTAGTGCACACTTAAGTGTCCGCAGTCGGGACCCATTGCGGACGCTTAAACGGGGAAGTGATTTCAGCTGGAAGATGAAGAGGGGGGATATGCGTGAGATACCGATACCTAGCACGTATTAAGAGTTTTTACAATTTTTGTCCACTGATATTATGCCTAATTATTAAGGAAATGTATTATAAGCGACAAAAGTTATGCCAAGTGCTTTGGCCGTAAAATGTAACAAAACTCGAATGATGGCTAATCGATTCGGCCTGTAAACACATCTTTTGCAGAAATTTTTACGTTATAAATCTAAATGGATCTAACACTGCCCACGAAATGGAAAGAGGAGGAACCTAACAAATTGTTGAAAGAAATATGAGAAATGGTTGCTCGGATACCTAATAGTTTGCGCAAGCGTTAAAGAGGATCATTTGTTTTTTTGTCAATTTGTAATCGTTATACTCTGTAAACGTCTTCCAAGATAATTTTCTAAAATCCTGCGAGTCGTTGCGCTATAATAAAAAGCAGACGAACAGTGGCGCAATTTCTTCCTATAGATAGAATTCCTTGATCGGAATTATATTTAAAAAGAATTGCTTGTGCCAGGCAGCATTTTGCAATCAGCTAACCATGTTTGAATGGCGTATTCTTCAAATCCACCGACTTGGTAACTGGAATTTTTAATTGTGTGGTTAGCCTGGACGTCGTTGAAATTCAATAAAAGGTTTATTTTTAGAATGGTAAAATATAGGGAAAAAACGTATTAAAATCGTTTTTCGTTTTAGCAGAAATTATAAAAAATTGTACGCGACCACGTCGTTCAAAATGGAGAATCCCTCTTTAACTGAACTGTGGATCTCTAACGGATGCTGATATTTTTTTAAGCACTAGAATTTCGGAGTCGTCATAAAAATTTTCGCAAGTTAAAACGGGCAGCACTACTAACATTTTCATCGCGCTGAGTATAGTTTAATCGATATTTGGCAAGCAGAGGTACCTTTCGGGAGGTATTGCAGCATGGTATGTTTTCTTTATTGGAATACAGTGATTTCTCTATATATGTCGCCAAGGCCTGGATGATAAACGTTGCGGAATTATCCCCACTCGAGATCAAAGCTCGTCGAGGAGTGTAAACATAACATGTCTCCTGGACGATACACGACGCTGGCAAGACCCACATTGTTGACATGTATCGAGAATTCACTGTATGACAAAATTATGAACCAATGAAATGTAGATTTTTAAGTTACCAACAATCGGCCACGATCTCAGACGTTCAATCGTCTATTAGGTTGTTGCACATGAAATGTACGATTTTAAAATGCAAAATTAACAAGAAATATTATTACGCTCTTCAAGTTTAATGTGTTTGTATATTATTTTAAGGTACAGCTTCAAGGTTCTATCCTCAGTTGTTATTAAGATATTTAATTACACCTTACAATTTTAATTATACCTTTAATTACACATTTACAATTTTAATTATACCTTTAATTACACATTTACAATTTTAAATCAATTCTATTTCAACATCAATCAACGTTGTTATCATGCATTCTTTTTGTATTTCAATTCAAATATTCACTATTCGACACTATTCGATGGTGGTTAGAAAAACTGCAAAGTGCAGATGACAATCTTATAAATGGAGGACGTGGGTGACCAAAAAATTCAATTTCTACCGTAATTCAGTCAAGAAACTTTATTGACAATGTTAATTATTGACACCTTTATTAAATATACTGCTTACAGTGGTGTTAGCTTAGATTAATAAGATTATTTGGGAAAGGAAATTGTGTTCGTTAAACGTTACTGTTAAAAATCGTACATTCGCAACAACCTGACATTTCGGCACAATTTTCTATTCATATCGGATCTCGCAGCTCGTTGCATTCTAATAGCGCAAGGACTTTCTCCCACCCACGCAGTTCGATCTGCTGCGTCGCGTTTCTCTGCAGGAAACGGAGTAATTAATTGCGAGAACTAGTCCGAAAATAGGCTTCGCTATCGTTCGCATAATTATAAAGAGAACGGTATCGTATCGCCGGCCATGTCATAAGCTCGTTTTTCATGGCCGCCGGTCGTATTCCAAGAAGCCCGGCCGTTCTTGATCGGCTGAATAGCTGCATCGAAGCCGATTTCGGGCAGCGTTGAAGTTCGGTTAGGATGTCCGCCATCTGTCGAGACCGGACTAGAGCATCATCAAGACCAGCAAAGAAAAATAATCCACACTCAGCCCTCTTCTAACGCGGTCAATCCCTTGCCGTATAGCAACGCGTCAAAGTAACGTAAGTAAAGGGTCGAATGAAACTGTTATTTTTTCGATTGTGGAAATTTTCAAAAAATGCTATGATAATATTCGAAAGAATCTAGTACGATTTTTATTCGCTTTGAATCTGCAAAGACTGTTCCCATTAAAGATAAGATTTTATTTCACTCCCCATTTTTAAAATCTGTCTATAAAAATTGGAAATTGCATAAACGTCAGCAGTCTATTTCTGATATAACAGTAAGTGATTATTAACTTCCCTGTTCTAAGAAGACAGTTATAATGTATATTTATTGGAACTGTTATTCCATAAATATTCGTATAAAACTTTTATTTTGTCGAGAGTGGAAAAAGTTCTGGTTTAACAATAACAGTTATTCTGTTTTGAAAAAGTAAACGTTCTTACTTGCTTATTTGTCTACAACTGATCTCAGCAAATATTTAGGCGAAATTGATACCTCTAGTGATTCATCTGATGGACGAAATTAAGACAATTCTGAATTTTAAGCAGGTTTACTTGAATTTGAAGCATAGAGCCCAAGAAGAGTAGACTCGAATGTAAATATACAGTGATTTCTCTATATATGTCGCCCAGGCCTGGATGATAAACGTCGCGGAATTATCCCCACTACGGCGAGGTATACCCCGTGAGGGGCCACGCAGCTCGAGAGGCCTCGGACTCTATATGTCTCCTGCACGATAAACGACGCTGGCAAGACCCGTGTTGTTGACATAAATCGAGAATTCACTGTATTAGAATATTGGATTGATCAAAGATTTGAAAGACCAATTCTTAGTATGCTTTCTTTGTTAGCATTAGCATTTCACAGTGTTCGTGCTACTAACAAATTTATTCTTAGTAACCTAAGAACGAGTGCCGTTTGTTTTTTTTTTGCAGTTTTTCTCTCGATGCAAGCGAGTGCAATAAATAATTCTATAAAAATCACGACTTGTTGACTTCATCGCTAGACTGCGGATGTTTATGCAGAATAAAAATTGTCCAATTCAATTGTATGAAACTGAAGTAATTTAAAAATGTATTTTTTCTTTTAATTATCTGAAGGTGTCGCAAATAAGATAATAAGGTCCTTAAATTCTTCCAATGTTTTTCTCATTTTTGTCATAAATGCATAAAATCCGCAGTCTATTCATCACATTTCCAATTCCTCGAATAATTCTGAATGAGAAAATAAATTAACTAATTTTGCTTTAAAGCATCCGTTTAATAATGCATGTTCCCCTTTATTAATGGAGAATAAAATGACTGCTAAAATTGTACCCTATTTCCGGAATTAAAGTGTTCGTGTACAAAGTGAACTTAAAACAGGAAAGAAATAATTTGTGGTTAATAATTTCCAGTTTGCAGTTAGTTCATTACAGCTTCATTCAACCTCTCCTCCTTTTTTCTCCTGTGTAATCTTTAAGTATGAAAGATCCAATCACTCTAGGCTACAAAGAGTATCGCACGTTAAGGGTTTGATTCGTGTTGCGTCGAAACTGTGTTAAAAGAAACGTATAGAATACGAATCAAGGAAACATGAAGGGTTATCCGCCAATTGATTCGTGCTGTATGGAAATACAGTGTTTACTCTATATATGTCCCAAACGCCTAGCCGATAAAAGTCCCAGAAATAATTCCCACTGTCACGGTGTATACTAGAGCTTGGCTATCCTTTTCTACGTCCTGCGTGGATCAAAGTATCTCCTTGCCGATATATGTCCCTGGCTAGATTCGTGTTTTGGACAGAATTTTTGCACCGTTTCGTATCGAAACCGTATTAAGCGAAACTTGGAGGTAACCTAAATCATTGGAGGGTTGTTGCGCTGTATGTAAACCGTGTTTTAAGCATATTGTGTTGTAAGAGGGGGGGGGGGGGGTTGGTCGCGACGTTTGCGCCGTGTTCTATCGAAACCGTAGAAAGAGAGAGAGAGAAATCGGGAAATGATTGTACACCGGGTTCAGAGAGGCGCGCGCGTAGCCGGAATCGGGACTAATCTATGCACGGTTTTATCATCGGTGGAGGTGGTAGGTTGGTAGGGGGAACGGGTCTCTAAAAAGCTGGCCGAAAAACCGCACGTTACCGTCCAGGGTAATACCGGTGAATGCTTCGGGGAATTTTGCGTCGGGTCGCGAGGTCTTTCTCTTTCCCTCGGTACTTTCTCACCTGCCTACACGGCAGATAGTATACGGCGGTACCCTTGGCAGAGGGGGTACCATTGTGTATACGCATCGCGTATTCACAGCTCTACGCGAGACAAAAGAGCCCCGGCTCCTTGCGTGGTTCGGGGACGACTGGCCCGGCTGAGAGATGAGACGACGTGTAGTACTCGAGCGTGGATTCGCGGGCTCGATAGCGGATTGGTCGGGCCGGGTCACCCATTGGTTACCCGCCGGCTCGTCGTTCCGTCGGGTAAACTCCGCGCGGACTGGCAATCTACCCGTCTCTATCTGGCCGGCGATAAACAGACAGCCGTTTCGGTCGCACCGACACCGTCATCGGGTTCTGTCTCAGTCGGCCCGATCCCGACGGGTATTCGAGCGTCCTCGTCGCGCCCGCTGCGAATACCGTACCAACCACGGACCGGCTGTTCTCGAGTCTCTCGTTCTCCTTCACGCAGTCTTTCCTTGCCTCTCGGCTCTCTAATCCTTCTTTCTCTTTCACCCTTCTCACCCTTTTCCAGGAGCCTCGGACCCTCTCTCTCTCTCTCGGCCGGCCGGTCGGAGCCGTTGCTCCGTCTCTGTCCATTGAAAACAGTCTCTCAGCAGCAAAGCAGCGAGATCCCCCGGACGAGATATGAATTCACGTTCCTCCTTTTATATTCCACGCTCGCCTGCCCTCCATTTTGCTTGCTCGAGTCCCTTGTCTGGCTCGGCGATCTGCGACTACCGTATGTGTCTGCTGCACGGCTATCTCTCGCAGTCTTCTTCTTCTCTCTCTCTCTTCCCTCTCACACTGTCACTCTCTCTCCCTCACTCTATCTTTCTCTCTGTACTCCCGGCCCTCTCGGTGGACGTCTCTCGGCCCCGGCTTTTCCCCCGCCGCGTAGACGCGTATGATCGTGTTGTTCCCGACGTCGACGACGTCCTCGACTTCATCTTGGGACTTCCTCGGATGCGTTCTCTTCGTCGTCGTCGCCGCCACCGCCACCGCCGCCGCCGCCATCGTCGTCGTCAACCTCTTTTACGTCGTCTTCGTCGTGGCTTCGCGCGCCGCCTTTGTACGATAGCAGTCTACGAGCGGTCAGATGTGCTCTCTGCGAGGCGGCACGATGGTGTGCTCGCGCGCGCGCGCCCGCGCGATAAAACGAACAAGTTTCGCGGGTGTTCGTCGTGTGCGTGTGCCGAGGAGAGGCACAGCCGCCGCCGCACCGCGCCGAGCCGGGGGAAAAAGAGAAAAGAGGAATACTCGAGGCGGTCGGGCCGTGCCCGGTCGCGACCACGTCGGAGAAGGAGGAGAAACGAAGCGTTAAATATTAAAAACAATCCATCAATTAGCGTTAATGCCCGAGCATTAAGCGAGCCTGCTGCCGCCTGCTTGCTGCTGGTGCTGCTGTTGCTGCGGCTGCTGCTCTCTTCTCGCTGCGCGGCGACACGTGTTCCCGCGCGGACCTCCGTGTATATGTACCCGTGTGTCCAAGCGAGTACTCGCTCGCTCGCTCGCTCGCTCGCGCGCGCGCGTACGACTATCCAATCCGTGTACACGTGGCCGACTACCGGCTAGATATCATTTCGGTTCGTTAGGCGCGGCCCGCCGTCGTATAGGCGTTACGCAGTGTACATACGTCGTGCGCAAGGTATACATATGTAAAGTGTACACACGTGCGGTTGCACTATGCCTCGGCCCCACCCCCACCTCCCCACCTACCTCTCCATCTACGCGAACCCAGACCGAGTCTGCGTGGACACAGAGATGCACGGGTACGAGCCGTGCACGGTGTCTCGTGGCCACCGCTTGTCGACCGATGATTCGCCTCGTAGAAACGTTTCCTCCGGTTGCGCCCTACCCCAAGCCCCTACCCGCGCCCTCTACCACCTACCCTGCTCCGCCAAGAGCCTCGGAAGGGTTAATTTCTGACTGGAGACACGGACGAGGGACACAAACGCCGCAAACAACGGCTGTTCTCTGGGATCCCGCGGTGGATTAACGATAGGGATACCGACGGAGTTCCTGGGACTCGGATATCCGGCTACAACGAGGACATTGCGGACTATCGAGTTACCTCGCTGCAGACACGTTACACGGGACTGCCGCCGTGCCACGCCGCGACCGTAGAGAGTCGCGGACATGATTCCGTGCCATTCTGCCTTTCGCTCTTGCGTCTCCGACTGGCGGACGGTTGATTGTAATCGAGCACTCGGACATGCTGTTTTACAGTGACACCCCGCGGCTATTAGCCTGCGCGCTTACTTATTGCGTCGAGTTTTCTACGAGTGGTACTTTGGCTGTCACCTCGGACAAGCGTCCGCAAGTAGAGAAAATAAACACCTTTTTGACAACCTGCATCGCTGACGAGCCTTCCGGCCGTTTACTGCCTAGTCTTTGCGTCGCCTCTAATGGAACAGCTAGTTTAATCGGCAGAGATTGTTGCGTGACGTTTTCTTATAATCTGGGGTACGATGGGACTCGGACACTGTCGTGCGAAGGGATGAAGATTGTCGCAGTTAGATGAGAGTCGTTTGTTAAATATTTGTATATACACTGAATTCTCTGTAAATGTCCACAACACGATTCTGGTGAGGCCTCGGAAATATGTAGTCAGCTTCGATGGATTGATGATGTGTCCAGGATATGGTTATCTCAGTCATGAACATTTTAATGATGCCGTTTTCGACGACACAAAAAAGAAAGGGTAATGACTAGACAACGGATTTTATGCATTTATGACAAAAATGAGTAGGTGTAATTTAAAAATACTGTTATATTATTTTCAATCTGTTAAACATATTAAGAAGGAAAACAAATTTTCATTTCACTCCAGTTTGTTGCAATCCAGGTAGAAAATGTTTGTTTTGCATAAAGATCCGGTGTTTACTACATTTTCCTACTATAAGTAAGTCTTGAGATTGACAATGTTTTTCTTGAGTAGAGTATTTTCATTGGTGTAACGTTACAGCCATTAAAAAGATAAATGTAACCACACATAATATGTTGACCTTCAAATGACCGGAGTAGTAGAAAATACAATTAACTGTATAAAAATAGAATGTTAACGAGTGTGTTGAAGATGGTGACCGAAATACAAGATTATATTTAATTTTAGACATCGGATTACTGAAATTAATATATTTTGTTTTATGTGCTAGATTATTAACACGAAGATATTTTATTTTCAAGCCCAGTTGAGATATTATTTTATCTGGATTGCACTTTAAATACATTATGTGTTTAGTCGATTCTCATGATGCTGTTTAACATTTTTAGAACAGTGTTAAATAAAACAGATTTAGTTAAGGACCACGAACAGGACATTTGAACACTCTGGACATTTCAGAGGTTTCATTGAATATTAATAGATACAATAGAATAATGAAAACAGTCTAAACCTTCCTGTATTCGAATTTCCTAGTGTCGCATTCAATAAACTCCCTTAACGTCGCAATTTTTATCTCCATCATCTCCCGACGTACGAACCGTGAGGTAACATTAAGACAACGCCCGCTGACTAGTCGATTACAGTGATTTCTCTGTATATGTCGTCAAAGCCTGGACGATAAACGTCGCGGGATTATCCCCACCACCGCGGGGTATACGCCGTGAGGTGCCACGAAACTCGAGAAGCCTCGGACTCCGAGGAGTGTAAACGATACACGACGCTGGCAAGACCCGTGCTGTTGACATATATCGAGAATTCACTGTATAACGAACTTAAAAGTGTAATGTTACCAGGACAAAATTGTAGTAAACACTATCCTAATTATCATTGTATCCGATGTCGCGAGAGAGCTCCACGGTGGCCCATATTCTACGGTATTACATCGTGTAGTGGTGCCGTTCGAGAGTGCTAATGCGATTACACGGAGCAGTAGACTCGATTCTCCATAATCAATGACTGACAGCTCGCTTCTATCGTGTCTTCCCACACTATCCTTCTACTTAGTTGACTGTAGCTCAGCTAGTCTGGTTGCTATCATGCTCCCCACGACATAAAGTTGGTAAAGCGCGCGATTCTACAGAGTGTGACGTGTCAATCTAATTTCGCGAAAGATTGATCAATTGCCTTGCTCACCGAAGACTGAAGAAGACCAAACAAAAGACACGTAAAAAATATAGTGACGTACCTGCGGCCCGTCGTTAATGAAGATGTCTCTGTCTTTGTGCAATGCAGCACCTGTTGTGTTCATTGTATGTACATCAAACACCGAGTACAGTGTTTGCTCGATATATATCCCAAACACGGGTATAGCCAGGGACACATATCGGCCAGGAGATACTATTCTTTGATCCACACGACCTTACACTCCTCGATGACCGAGGTCTTCTTGGCCCATCACGGGGTATACGGCAGTGGAGATAGTTCTGGGACTTTTATCGGCTAGGCATTTGGTACATAAAGTGAATTCTCGATATTTGTCAACAACACGGGTCTTGCCAGCGTCGTGTATCGTCCAGGAGACGTACCCGAGCTGTGTTATGTTTACACTCTTCGGCGTTCGAAGTCCCTCATGGGGTATACCCCGCGGTAGTGGGGATAATTTCGCGACACTTATCATCCAGGCCTTGGAAACATATATAGAGAAATCACTCTTTATAAACTCTGTATATTCCTTCACCTTATGAGCACGTTCTCACCTATTTTCAAGTTGACACACAAAACTTGGAGAAATGTTGCCAGTTTAAAATAAAAATGTATGAATGTTGATGCTTTTGCGAGAGGTTTAACAATAAATTATTTGAACAATATTGGGAAAGAGATAGGTCCTGTCAAAGTTCTGATATCAATGTAAAAGTATGCGTGTACCATAAAAATATGAAATACCCTCTAAATCAGTGTTTTCCAACGTGAGGCCACGCTCCACAGGGGGCAATTTTATTATTAAGGGTGGCGGTTCCTGAATTTCAGTTCTCCATTATATGTTTTAAAAATGTTCTTACTGCGTTTCCGCAACAATTACCTAGTGATTTCTTCCTAAAACCCATCATTTAAGTTCGTTCAGTAAACAATTCAATTTTTGAATATTAAAAATTATGTGTATGTTACATAGGAGGCACAAGAATTTTAGAAAAGTAACGAATTTTAGCTCTAAATGCAAAGTAACAACGAATTCACAGATCATTGAAATCACACAGTACGATCAACACGCGAACAATTTCATTGGCCGAGTGTCTTGGCATAGTCAATCGAAACAGTTTCGTCGATCAGCGATGTTACCGCCCAACTATTGGAATTAAAAGAAATTCGAAAAAATATTTTTATTCAATTCACCTCGAAATAGTTATTTGATCCTAACCTTTCCAGACAGAAGTAAAATTTTTCTACACTCACGTTTCTTATACTCAGTAACCATTCCACTGATGGAACTGAGCCGTGCATTTACCGATTGATTGAGTTCTATAATTTCATTCGTCAGACCGCGCATCTGGTGCTAGATCCTCCAAAAAATTTGTAGTTAACACATTATCTCCGGGCCGATTATTCCATAATTTTGGAAGTTTGTGGCTCATGGCTGAGGATTTTTTAAATAGATCCTTCTAGAGCATCGGAAACTTCTATCATGAACCAGCAAATCACCCTCAATAGCGTAATATAATAATTTCGTTTGGAGTTGTTGTGTAAAAGAAGATTTTTAAGCTCCCACTAGGTATAGCACAATTATTGAAAAGTCGATTAATAGGCTCCCGGTAGATAAAATGTTAACATCTGCAGTAGATGCCGGGAAATACGAGCACGAAGCTGGGTTGTTCTCCAGTGGCGGAAAAAATGGCGCGCTCCCTAAAAATCAGCGCAAAAACGGATCCGATTGGAGCGACCTCGCGCAGAAAATACGGCGAACGCGGCCCGGAGACCACGTAAGACGGCAGCTGGTCCACGGAATCGTAAATGCAGTTAAACATGTGTACGGACATAAAAGTCGGCGCCCCCTCTCCCCGTGCCTTCCCCAACCCCTCGTTGCGCGCGTTGCATAAATATACAGGCGCCCCTTTAGCCGATGAGTCGTGGTACGCTTAAGTTCCTCGGTAGCTAGCCGTAAACTAACGGGGATGGTGTGGGTATGGCGAAGGCGGGGAGAAAGAGAGAGAGAGAGAGAGAGAGAGAGAGAGAGAGAGAGAGAGAAGATGTCCTGTGGAAGGGGTTGGAAGGCGAAGAAGGAGGAATTTATCGTGCAGCCCAGGCCGGTGCAGCTGAGTGAATCGCTGCAATTACAATTACATGCCAAGGTAATTGCACACTGCGACCGGAGATTTTTATCCTCGCACCTTCCACAAAGAACTTCCCCTCCCAGGCTATTCAATTTATTCGTTCGTGTCTACGATCGCCGGCACGTCGCGCGGGCGAAAAAAGAAGCACCCTACATTGCGCTTTTTGCGGGCGCCGTTGAAAAATGCCGACCACCGTTTCCCGAGGGCGGTTCCCGCGGATCCGGGAGAACGCTTCGGGGAATTTTCGACCGTGCCTCGTTTGTTATCCGAGACACGGTGCGCAATATGTAAATGATAGCGTGCCGATCGTCCCGGCGAGGCGCGGCGCAGCGCGGCAGAAGAATAACTTTCGTTTATTTCCACGCTTATCATTCCCCGCGAGCCCAGGCCCTTTGATCTTCGCGCGTCCTCGGAACAACGCCACCGTCCCGAAAGGACCTTCACGCGAGGATCTCAACGCGTTTAACGCTAGCTTTACAGAGTACGAAAAATTACTATTTTATATTACTTTATAAAAATAATATGAATGTATCTGTAAAAATTTGTAGCCATTTTTTAAAAATAATATATACAGTGACTCCCACTAATATACGGACGCTTTTAAAAATCCTATAACTTTGTTAACATTCGACCATACGACTTGAATTTTTTTTTAAGTTAGCACAATTGGTTTTCTACATAAAGCGAAGAAAAAGTTTTACAAAAATTGCAATTGGTCAAAATTGCTGAGAAAATACTGACAGTATTTCACAACTTTGTTACGTGGACTTAAATGGAAAATTTAGAAAGTACGATTTGTAGATGTGTACGAATTATAAGTATTCTGAGAATTTCATCGAAATCGTTTAACGTTGCAATGAGCTACAGATGTTTCAAAATGATCACAAAAGCTAACGATCACAAATTCTGCTACTTTCACCCTTAAGTTTTCATCGTTAAACGTTTGTGGCTCGGTGCAACGTTGACCGATTTAGATGAAATATTCAGAATATGTATAATCGATACAGATGTACAAAACGTACTTTTTCTATTTTTAATACAAGCCCGCATAAAAAAGTTGCAAAATACAACCGTCAGTACTTTCTCTGCAATTTCGATCAATTGTAATTTTAAGCAAACATTTTTTTTCACGTTATGTAGCGAACCAATTGTTCTAACTTCCAAAAAAAAAATTCAAGTAGTATAGTCCAATATTGACAAAGTTATGCGATTTTTAAGAGCGTTCGAATATTAGTGGGATTTACTGTACCTAAAGAAATTTTGTTAAATAATTCCTCATGCATGCATCTTTACTTTCTTGTATACTTATTCCTACCGTGCGTGGTCAAAATGACCTGTCCTTAAAATAAGTTATTGTTAATATAATTAAACGTAGATAATAGTCAATTTGTTGCTGAATGAGGCAGTAGATGAAGAACTTTCATAAAATGACGATGCAAATTTATTTTTTGACAGAGTTTACTTGATCTGCATGGGGTTAGGAATCTGTATGGGGCTAGGAAAAATTATTTTATACTTTTTAATCCGTCTTAAAAAAGTAGTATATAAAAATTTTTTTTATTTAAATAATTGTTTTCTGCTTTTTAGTCTTATGTGTCTTGTCATCTATTTCTGAGTTATGTTTAGAGTTTCAAGTCTATAGCTCATCGGGAAGTTAGTTTAAAAACAAATGCAAAATTTGTAACGATTAGACAAACAGACATACAAGAAAGAGAGTTAATAAAAACGTGGTAAAATATTAGAATTCGCCATTTTGTCGGATCCCGACGCACAGCGGACTGTTTCCGTAAAATAGGTGGATTTAATCCGAAAATGTCACGAAACACAGGCAGTCTTGTAATTTATGGCACATGAAATCAGAATAATTTTTTTTTATAAATGCACCAAATGACTAATGTACCAATATACCAATTCGGTTTTTCTGCTAAGTTAGAATTAATTTACTAGGTATGTAATGAAAATTTTAGAAAAATTGCATTCAGTCCGAATTACGATAAAAATACTGAAAGTTGCTTTTCACAGCGTTTTTATTTCGTAATGAAAATTTAAAGAATTAGTTTTGTAGGTTCGTATAAGTTATACGTATACAAAAAATTTCATCGAAATTGGTCCATTGGTTCATGAGTTATAAACGACTAAAAATGGAGAAAATTTTAAAAATCTAAAGCCCGAAAAATACAAAGAAAAATCGGTAATTTCACTTCATAAATCCGCCATGTAGTAAACGAACAAGATCAGTTCGGACCATAACTACATTCATACTGATTAATAAACAAATTCATTTGTTTGTTTCGGATCAAATGTTGGAATCATGGAAACTGTCGACCCGGGTTTTCCAAAAATATATGACTGATGTATTTTTTATTATTTTTATTTCAAAAAAATCTCACGTGTACTTCGAATACCAATAAATCTGTGCGTGTTAAATCCCAATGCGAAAGCTTCAGTAGTTTTTCTGAAAAAGATTCCTAAAAATTCGTGTAAAACGGCATTTAATTGCATAAAATTAATTTTACTTAAAATTAAATGTAGTTTTACAATGACTAAAACATCTAAAACCATTCTGTGTGTAAATAATAGATTACGAATCTTTGTGCAAAATGAAAATTGTCCAAGTCAAATATAGGGTAAGAGACCCAATTACTGTGCCTATGTTAATTATACTTATTTTTAAAGCATAATGAATATTCAAAAAGAGATATTAAATTTGTTCATTAAAATCAGTTAATATCTATATTACTTACATATTTCTTTTTTCTTTCACTATGCTTTAAAAATAAGTATAATTAATATTGGCACAGTAATTGGATCACCCACAGTGATTGGATCCCTAGTCCAAGAAAATAGTCCAAGAGAATATTTTTTCTTTTAATGACTGTACTAAATTAAGGAGGATGTAAGAATATTCTTAAATTATTCTAATGTCTTTATATTTTGACATTTCACGTAGTCATCTTTAAAGTCAATTAATTAATACTGTACAATTAACAGAGCGATGAATTTTGTCCAGCTTTCTGCGGTTCTCGCCCACTATCGCATATAGATGATACTAATTTTTGACAGGTTCAAAAACTCATTTTCACTGTGATGCATTCAAGTAAATCAAATTTGATTAGGATTTTTAGGACACAAAAGTGTTATTAGCGTTCATTGTGATCAATTTGAATTCTCTAGCATCGGCTGCACTAATTAAATTACTTTAACTTTGAAGCTATTTTCGGAGTTAATAATCGGCTATATATAAAAGGTAAAGTACATGCAATATGTAAAAGTGTACTCTTGCAATGACCGTAAAGTAAGCAACAAATGCTTAGAGAAAGTAGAACAGTCATACAGCTCTCCAAAAAAATATCAGAACTTTCATTTGATCTCGCAATGTAGTTTCTAGGGAGATTGTAAAAACAGTTCTTTACAAATTAATTAATCCATCAATTTCTTATCGCGAGATATATGCGTCTGAAGTTGAGTTCTCTAGCAATTGAAGTCTGCAAGAGGAAACTAAAACGAAATCGTCAACTTATTTGCTCGTCAATTAACGTGCCATTTAATTTTCACATTCGGACTCATTAACACACTTACCACGCCGTATTGAATCGTTTCTCATGTGGTCATAATCCTTTTTTACTATTCTAAAATTCATAGAAGCCTCGCACCTCGCCGTCCATATTTTACGGCAGTTTCATTTATTTTTGCGCGTGTATCTGTGATTGCTAGGTAGAACAAGATAAATTAGATGTTTTCGCTTTCAACATGCTGAACTCTAAAGACTCATTTATTATGTACCAATCGTTGATGATCGACTTTGCCATTATTCGATGGTACTCTGAAGAGAAAATTGCACCAAAAATCTGAAATTCAGATTATAGAACTGTTTTTTTTTTTATTTCAGAAATGCTTGATTGAGAAATGATTAATCTCTGTTCTACGTACGTTCTGGACTGTGGATATAAATCATATACAGTGAATTCTCGATATATGTCGCCAAGGCCTGGATGATAAACGTCGCGGAGGCCTCGGACGCCGAGGAGTGTAAACATGACACGGCTGGGGCATGTCTCCTGAACGATACACGACGCTGGCAAGACCCGTGTTGTTGACATATATCAAGAATTTACTGTAAATGCAAAATAAAAATTGTCTGCATTCGTTACAACATACAGGAGCTACATACACCACTTTTTCTTTTTTTATTCAGTCCAAAATAATGAAACAGTATTTTCAGATTGTTAGAATATTTTCACTATTTTGGTCTACCCTTTTTTCACGTAAACGCATAAAATACGCAGTCTAGTAATAAGCCACAAATCAATAGGTAAAGAGAACCTCATTTCTATTGTATTATTCAGCTGTATTTTTTAAAATGGATAGAATTTTATTATTTTTTAATAGTTTTGAGAATTTCATTAATCAAAACAATCTGTGCATACAACAACCACACTGCTACAATGTTATTCAGCTGTATTTTTTTAAATGGATAGAATTTTATTATGTTTTAATAGTTTTGAGAATTTCATTAATCATAACAATCTGTGCATACAACAACCACACTGCTACAGTGTTATTCGGCTGTATTTTTTTAAATGCATAGAATTTTATTACGTTTTAACAGATTTGATAATTTCATTAATCATAACAATCTGTGCATACAACAACCACACTGCTACAGTGTTATTCA
>CM052120.1:12922876-12955531 GCA_028454245.1 Halictus quadricinctus | reverse complement strand
TTAACACTAAACCTACCAAGCACAAAACATATAAAAGTGAAACGTCTTATAGGAGGGAGAAGATAAATAATTTCAATAATTGTGACATAGAGAACCGGTCATTTTAACTGTGGTAGGTTTAGTGTTAAATAGCATGACATAGCGTTAGAACACTTTTCAATATTTCTAACGATAAAGTGTCATAGTGTCCAATTCTGCACATTATGAAAGCAACAAACATATTCTTTTTAATATTAACGTTTCCTTCGTAGAATATTATGCACAGCAGATTTTATGGATTTGAGGGAAAAATACGTAGAAGAAATTTCAAACAAGAGAAAGTGTTGAGACGTGCTTATTGTCTGGCCGGCTCGAATTTCAGTTTGGATCCATTTTTCATAGTCTTTCTAGTATCTCTTTGACGAGTTTATTGTTTTATGACTCGGGTACGACTGGAAAGTATTAGCTTCCTTGGGGAAAGTCGAGTATGGCCGTGGCCGTGGCTCAATGGCACTTGGCGTGGTGTAGGCCCATTGCGCTAGGGGGCCTGTGCCCCTAAACCTAATTTATAGGTGCCAAAAAAGTACGAAGAAACGAGTGTTGTCACTGCATAGCAACATTCATGGCGTTGACGTATTTCGTCCATAGCCGTTGCCCTCTTTTAGAATTCATTTTAGAAACCACCGTATTTTGTTTTATTGACTGAGACCCCACTGTTAACATTTTGACGGAGGGAACTTTCACCCCCACAAGGTTTCCTGATTCATGCGCCTTTGTTGTGACGTCAGTCGTGAAATAAAGTCACCAGACGACAGTCGAATTTAATAATCAACCTCAATATTTTATTATTATTATTTTATCTTCATTGAGGGAAATGTCTTTATATACAGAGTGCAAAAATGTTGTATTTCCTTGGAAGGGCCGATTTCTGACGCAATTTGAAGTAACTTTTTCCTTTGCGAAAATGTTCTCCGCGGCTCTGTTAAGGAGTGATTAGCGAAAAACACGAACCAATCAGAGCGCGAATACTATAGCCGCGCATACACCAGAGTATACTATACTCTGCTATAGCCGCGCTCTGATTGGTCCGTGTTTTTCGTTAATAAGTCCTCAACAAAGCCGCGGAGAATATTTTTGCAAAGGAAAAAGTTGCTTCAAATGACCCCAGGAATCTCCCCTTTCAAGAAAGTACAACATTCTTGGGACACCGTGTATATACGCTATTCCAATAAACGACACTTCATCCCGTATATACTTTATCTGTATAATAAGTTCTAGGTTCTATAATAGGTTTTAGGTTCTATAATAGGTTTTAGGTTCTATAATAAGTTTTAGGTTCTATAATAAATTCTCATCTAGTGTGTAAATAGCAATGGTGAAGCTGTATAATTGTACCTAAGACGACTTTACACGAGACTGTATGTAAAACTACTATGTTTTGCGATACTGCCGCTCAGGTTACCTGCTTTTACCTGGGCCCTTCGGTCTCTGGAAAAATCCACCCCTCAAGCCTAAACACTTATACCTGAGCCACCATGATGTCGTTGCATTCCAACACATTTATATACCGTTCTTTACAGCATTTATTAAATGTTGTACAGTTATTCGAAAAGCCGATTGTAGCTCAGCGGCTCGCTAATTGTAGTTGAGCACTGACACGACACGACAGAAAGATTAAATTGGAGGACATCGATGGGTAATTTTTAACTTCTTAAAACTATTAAAGGAAGCAGCAAATTTCTATTTGATTCCTATATTTCTTGCAACTGGTGGATGCTATTTTTATTTTGCATAAAGATCCGAGATAAGTTTTGTCATTGCACTTGCCTTCACCGTTAACGGAAACATGTTCTACATTGAAAGTGTTTTCTCCACAGAAAATAAAAAATAAAACGAAAAAGAAATGACATTTCACCGTTGACGGAAATGTGTTCTACATTGAAAATGTTTTCTACTCTGAAAATATTTTCTACACTGAAAATAAAAAATAAAACGAAAATTAAATGAAATTTCACCGTTGACGGAAATATGTTCTACATTGAAAATGTTTTCTGCACTGAAAATATTTTCTACACTGAAAATAAAAAATAATATAGAAATAAGATTAAATTTCTATTTCAATATTTTCAGTGTAAAAAATGTTTTCTACATTGACAATATTTTCTACACTAAAAATATGTGTGGTTACAATGATACACACACTATATTTGTTCGATCGAACAATTTTTGCCAGGGGTACATAGGAAGCACCTTGCGACCGCGTCGCAAGCGTGGAAACGCTCCGTCGTTCGCGCCGCGGTAAATCAGCTGAGCAAAACCAGCGTGAAAGGGTAATTTTGACGAAACGAAAATAAAGGGTGGCCTTTCCGAAAAAGGATAGCCAGGCACGGACATCGATTCGGCAGAACGATCCGCGGGAGAGTGGAGCGTAACGTGTAGCAGCTATTTGCACGTCGCGAGATTTATAATGCGCGTCAATTACACGTAACACGCTTCGCTCATTCCGCGGTGTAATTCATCCCGTGTAATTACCAATGCATATTGCGGTCTCTGCGGAAGCTCGCAAGCGTGCGGACCACGAATTTCGTGCAATCGTACTTCGAACCCCTTCATTCGACGCCATACCCAGTCCAACGCGTCATCCCCCTCCCCCCAAACCCCAATCGTCGTCCTCCTCTCGTCTCGATTTCAATTTCGCCCTGATCCTGCTGAATATATCCCAGCAACCCCAACGAACACCCCTCCGGCACCATCGGTCCATGAAGCTATAACACCACACTCCGTCCTCTCCTCCTCTTTCCCTCTTACCTTCATCTCCGCGCCAGACGACAATTATATGACGAACAATCGTTGTCGCTCACACTCTTTCCACGTATCGCGATTTTGTAATTAAGGATAAGGCTTTGTTTGATCGCCGTCGCGATTTCAATTCGCTCGGCCCCTCCCCCTCCACTCTCCCACTCCCCCCCGATCCGGCCACGTCGATATTTTAATTTCGCACCGGAATTTTTACTTACCGCAACGGATACAGATTCGAATTGCACCGGATAGATCACGGAGTTATACAGTCGTTCGAAAAAGTCTACGCATACTATTTTAAAATCGAGCAACTGTGTTCAATTGATGATGAGATCGCAAAAGATTTTTTACGTAGATCGAAAATATGAGCCGTTTATTTTGAAAGTGGTCTAAGTCCATTCATACTTAAATTGAGATATTTAAGGGTTTGTGTTTGAATAAAATTAACAATATACGTATAAGTGTACCTAAAAGAGTTAAATTTACAGTTCTTACTAAAATAATAACAATTATTAAGTGAATAATATGTGTTTTCTTACCAAACAATCGAATTAAGCCATTTTTAAAGTTAACAATCTGATTCGTTATAAAATTTGAAAGAGCCCAAGTCCATTCGACATAATTTAAAATGCTTCAAATTGAAAAAACAATACCCATTTTACTTTATATATCTTTACAACACTTCATAAACACAATTTATGCAATTCAGGACATTTTCTAACTACATGAGTTACATAACAATTTACGGCTCATCTTCGGACATTATCAATAATGGATTGGACTTGATGGTTTTAATTATTGCACCAACTGCGACAATATATGTGTCCGAAATTATCGTATTAACAGAAAATAATTGACAAATGGAGGGCCACTTTCAAAATAAACGGCTCGTATATATTATAGTGTCTATAAAAATATTCTACCGACTTTCGAAGATTAACAAAGATAAAAGAAAGGAAAGAAATAACTTACAAGTAGACTGCGGATCGTTGTGCAATTATGGTTACCGAATAAATAAAAAAAAAATGCTAGAATATAAAATTCGACAGAATTTAATACGATTTCAATTTTTTTTTCAGATCTAAAAAGGGTACTACCACGGAAAATAGAATTATTTTGATTTTATTTAACGTCCGCAGTCTTATAAGTTACGATTTTATTAGTGTGCATGACTGCTCCCTTAGAAATTGTTATTTTCTATAAAATAAGTGTTTTTACTTGCTTTTACAACAAAAGTGGAAGCTTCAACCTTTAAAATGAGTCCAAGCGTACTGTTGCGGTAATTTTATTTTTTAACGAAATTATTACAGTTCAATTTCTCGAGAATGAGAGGTTTAGTGCTTCGGTGATTTTTGAGTGTAAATATCTGAGTGGACTCCAATTACGTTCGAAAGGTACGAATTTGGCGATGAAGTGCGAGTCATTTTACGAGGTTCTCACACTTTCCAAGAGCCTCAGAAAATTCGATGGTACACAAATAACCGAGAATTATCGGGAGTACCCCGTAATCAGTGTACCGAAAAATCTTTCGTCGTAGCGTCCCATATCGACGATCGAACGGAAACCTCGAAAGTAGCACGGCAGCAATTCAGGAATAAAAATTTCAAGGAGGATTAACGAGACCATAAGAACGCCGATATCTGAGCGTAAACATGTCGCGCTCGAGTAACGGGAGAAAAGATAAACCCGTGCAACAAGGTTGAACCGGTGCACGATTTCACCAGAAAATCCTCCTTCGCCTTTTGCCTTGGTCGGCTGATAAACCGGGCATTCTTAACTACTCGAATCAAAGTCCTCCTATCGTATCGGCTTTTATTCGATCGCTCGCGATAAACGTTCCCAACTAAAATATTATTCGAAACTGCGAACGATTGATAAAAGCGCGAGGATGAACTTCTGCCAACGAGTCGGACAAACAATCGAGAACGACAATTGAAGGTAAACGTATGATCGATGTCGGGTGACGATCACGACTCAGGTAACAGCTTTTTTTCCCTCCATCCCCTGTCTTTCTCTTGCCCATTACCTGTGCTCCGATGCACCTGTGTTTACCCTACAGGCACTTGTCAACAATCGATTGTTCCCTCTATAAATTGTAGCCTCGCCTGCAAAAAGATATAGGGAGACAGAGGGAGAGAGGGAGAGTCGAGCGTCGAATTTTACGACCCGATCACGATAATAAGGATTAACGGATCAGACACCGTGAAAAGCGAGGATGCGTACAAGTGACGAGACCGAAGGGGTTGGACACACGTGACACGTGCGTGCGAATTTTTCTATTAGCCCTATCGATTACGGAAACCCCACGGCGACGCGGCATCACCGCGATAAAACCGAAAGCGTTAACTTCCGTTGACTCGACGATCTCGCACACGCTTAAACGGTTTCCCCGTGATACGATAACGGTGACCCACGTGCGCGATTCTATCCCGTTTCGCTGCAAAAACAATTATCAGGTGCGGTGTTCTGGAAGTAAGAAACCAACTTGAAACCAGCGTCGCCAGATCAAGACTTTCTCCCCCACCACTCTAATTTCCCCTTCTACCGCGCTATTCCCCATGCCTCCGCCACGCGGCCCAGTCACATGACGCGTTTCTGTCGTGCATACTCCGGCACTGGTGGAGAGAGGGTAACTTTTTCCCCTCAATCCGTGCTCCTTCCCCTCATCTGGCGACACTGTCTCGGTTACAGTAACCTTCCTCAGTTAACTCTTTGAGGCACACGCTTTTAAAGAAAATAAAAACCTTAGTTGCACAGAATTTTGCGTATTCACTGCGTCAAACTATGCGCCAAACTTAATCACAGCAACACACACAACCTCTACTGATGCATTTTGATTTGCATACATTTTTTTTTCCACTCATGTACGCATTTACCATTGGTACATAGCATTGCCAACTGAACGAAAAACTTTAAATAAAATATTAAACTGTATGTCTATGAATAAGTTTAACTTTTCAAGGTGAATTAAAATATATCCCACCATGCATGAAAAGCTAAGCAAAAGGTGGGATAGTTTTTAACCCACCTAGCCCCAAAGAGTTAACCCGGTTTGGGTTATTGTTACGCGTCGGATTGGAATCCTCGCATAACATCCAAATTAATATATCACGTTTACATTGACCGTGACAAGATTTTTGCTATACAGTGTTTACTCGATATATGTCCAAATCACGAACAAATATCGGGCAGGAGATACTATTCTTTGATCCACGCGATCGGCGATCGAGGTCTCTCAAGCTTATTGACCTCTTACGGGGTATACTCCGCGGCAGTGGGGGCAGTTCTGGGACTTTTATCGACTAGGCATTTGGGACATATATAGAATAAACACTGTATTCGGTTTTATTTGTCTTGCGCTACCTCGACCCTGAATATTAACGATAGAAAAGTCAAAAAGGGGTTAGTTTGTCCGTCAAGGAGTTGATGATTTTCGAAATCATCGAGGACAGCTTAGCATCGAACGGAAATTTGGATGAAATATAGGAACGTTCGTGTGGTAGGATCGAATAAAAATGATCAAAAAGTCAAAAGGGGGTTAGTTTGTACGTGAAGGAGTTGATGATTTTCGAAATCATCGAGGACGGCTTAGCATCGAACGGAAATTTGGATGAAATATAGGAACGTTCGTGTGGCAGGATCGAATAAAAATGGATCAGGCAAACCGGGGGCGAGCTTTCAAAGTGAGGAAATCTGTTCCACTTTCAATACAGTATTGGAAGCGTTCCAGCAGTTCCAGGTAATTCCGAGCGACAGAGGGACGCGTCCCTCCTTATCCGGGATTTACTCCTCCTACCCAGAGCAGATCGGGTCGTTCCTTTTCCTTGCGTTCGCTAGGTCGGTAATCGTTGATACCCACGTGTGTCATCTATACACAACGGCCACGTACAGACGTAATGTAATCGTGGATATTGGCCCGGCGGCAGCGGCAAGGCGGTCACGGGTACCACGGATTTATTTTCGTCGTTCCGACGAGCTTTTCCGCGTCAGCTAGCGGCCTGTTTACGGCCGAATGAAAATTTGCTCGCCGGCCAAATATTATTCCGTCGACAACCCCCTTCCCTCTCCTTTTACGAACGCTTTTGCCCTCCGCGTCCGTTCCTCCGCTCCCTTTTCTTCACCGCTGTCTACCCGCAAACGTTGCTGCACACCCGCCAAACACCAGGTATAAAACGGATCCGACGATGTAAATTTTTATACCGTGTTTTTGCGGCCTCTCGTTAACTATTGTTTACCTTCCGACGGTCGAACAAACATAGACTAAACCGTCTCGTTCCCAACGAGAGATATATTTATTGTTAGAAACAGTTCTGTTTTGTATTGTGCTGTGTATTCTGCTTTTGAACTTCCGAAAAATCCATCTTTTCATCCGTGGGCACACTGACTAAGCGAAAATTTTACTTTTAAATCCTTTCCAAGAGAAAGGAGGGGAGACTCGTTTTTCCGAATTTAATTGTATTTTTTATTGATAACAATCAGTATCGCTAGATGAGGGAAGGATGCGAAGTGAGGAGAAAAAGATTCTCTCTCTCTCTCTCTCTCTCTCTCTTTATCAGTAACACGGCAGAGACGAAACGCGTCACGTGACCGGGCCGCTTAGTCTTGATCTAGCGACACTGATAACAGTATCAAGGTAGAGACTTGACTAAATATCCTAGAATTTTTTCAGATTTTTTGAAAACGGAAAACAGTAAAAAAAAATAGTCCTGCACTTAAACGATCCAGTGTGCCTATGGAAGGTGCGAAGCATAAGCATGTCCATGAAGAGTTGATTATAAGTGTTCTTGAACTAGAAAAGGATTTTGTTTGAATTCGTCAAGACAGTTTAGTCATAGTGCACCGTGCGATCACGAGAGTCTGCAGGAACGGCAATGCGTTAATTCAATCAATTATGTCCTATTTATAATTTGATACGGGCACAAATTGTTCTTCCCATCCAAATCAAACGCTACGAAACCACGCCTACTCGGAGAAACGAGACAGAAAATCTCCTATTTCTTTGTCCAACTTCATTTGCTCCGAAGCGTTGCCCCCAGGGGCAACCGAGAACGCTTGTTGGACACGCCTGCTCTAAATTGTTGGTCTAGGACGAATTATTAGAAACTGACGAATATAAACTCGCTTCAAAACACGTCTCTGTACATTTTCATTTTGCAATATTTATTACTATATTCAATTATATTCGCACCGTCAAGGCGAGTTCAATGGACATGCACCGTTCACGCTTCTTTTAAATATTGCGAATTGTACTTCAGGAAATAGGAGTCCCTTCCATGACATCTTATAATTGGATTGCGAATTTTATGCGTCTATGACAAAAATGAACGGGTAATTAAACATACTAAGCAAATAAATTTCTATTTCAGTTTGTTATAATTCAGTCAGAAAATTTTTGTTTTTCATAAAGATCCGCATTCTACAGTGTTCAGTCTATATATGTCCCAAATACATAGCCGATAAAAGTCACAGAACTATCCCCACTGCTGCGGGGTATACCCGCGTGACTACTAATAAGACCACTTACTAATCCAATAATAAAACTTCCTTATTTTTCATTATTTCCTATTTTCACTGTTGTCCTCTTCCACGTTTTGCGTGGATCAAAGTATCTCCTGTCCGATATATGTCCCTGACTAGACTCGTGTTTTGGAAATACATATATCGAGTAACCACTGTGCTCGTAATATGCGAACTTGATTAGTTAATCTGTAGGTGTGAAACGATCGCCGGTGACCATTTCACAACTTCAATAAATCTGCGGTCCAAGGCTAAGAATTTTTTAATAGATCCTTCAAGAATAGCAATTTCAATCGTGAACAAATAATTCAACCTCTACTAACGTAATCTAACAATTTCGTTAGGGATTCCGATGTTAAAAAAGATTTTAAAATTTTCCTTTGGTACAATTCTGAAAATTTCTTTGGTATTACCTAAAGAACAGAAAATTGTAAGCATATGCTAAATCGATTAGAAATAACCGTACAAAACAATGAAATTTTTCAAAAAGAGATCCCCCCGTGTATAATCGAAACCGCGTCTCGTTCGTTTATACAGGCACATAGCTGTATCATTTTGTTTTTCCAAGTATAATCGCCTATTCCACGGTTGGTGCTGTTATCCATTGAACGCCCTGTACAAAATGACCGGTCGAGGGTTAAACGGCGCGACGAAGCCGTTATTATTACCATTATCGTTGTAAATCAACCGTGAATCGTAGGAGCGCGTTGGTACGCGATATATGGGTCTAAATAAGACCCACGAGCCGGCGGTCCAATTAAATTGAATATTCCAGCCGACGATCGGAGCGAACGGTCTCTATAGCTAGCCCGTGATGAAGTTTCGGGCCGCGTGTGGTGTTCCAGCGAAGAAGAGAGGAGGGGAGGAGTTTGGGATCCGGGAGGGTCGAAAAACGGGGAGCACCAGGGGAGGGTGGGACGGCGGAGAGAGTGCGGAACGTGGGTAAACTATCGAGAGAAAATAAATACGGGACCCCGGGATTCGTTCGACTAACGATCTGAAAGAGAGTCCGTCTGGCAGCGGGTACGCGCGACTCGCCGTCGCGTCGTTGCCGTTCGAGCTCGTCGACAAAAAAAAAAGAAAGAAAAAAAAACTCCGACAGTACTTTCCAGGTCTGCCTTTCTATTCCGTTCGAGTGACGCCAATGATAAAAAAACACACACACACGTATACACACGCGCGCGCGGGCGCATAAAAAAGAGAAAGAGGAGAGAGAAGAGGGAGACCATGGACTACGAATCTATCCGACGGGAGGCTCTACAGCCGACTGGACGGTCGATATCGGTAACTCGAATTAGCATGGATAGAGGAGCCCGGGATCGGTATACTGCAACGAACGCGATACTTATCGAAAGTACGCTCACAATTGAAAGGATTTTCGAGCACGAGGGCACCGCGCGCGGATGCGTATTCGATACCCGAGGCGGTGAACTGCGAGGAAAATCGAGAGAATCGGGCGGGGAAAAAAGGAATATAGCGATGGAGAAACGTGAAAAAAAAAAAAAGAAATCGGTCGACGACGGGTTGCCAGGCGCAATTTTTGCAACCTTATTTCTTACGGGACCGTACCCGATTTGAATTGGTAGCGCGAAGGTTGAATTTCATTTCGTCGAGTTTGTATTGTGCGCGAGCGCGACACACACACACGCGTGCTTGATCGCTCTATATCTCTCTCTCTCTCTCTCTCTCTTTCGCGAACGTTCGACAATGTCGGTGAAACGCCGCGGACGATGAACGTTAATCATATCTTGCGAACCGATCTGAATATTTTCACGGTTACTTTAGACCGGTAATGGCCGGCTATTGACAACGGAGATGCAGCCGGGCACGTTAAACAGCCACATATAGCGACGGGTATAATTTCCCGATAAGTAGAAACGTGCTTGATAAGCGGTTCGATCGAAAACAAAAATGAACGGTGTTGTCTCGCGCGTGATTCGCTGTGAAACGGCATTCTACGTTGCGTGCCGATTAAACCCTTTCGAAACGGAAGTTTCTGATTATTGTACAGTTAACGGGTCAACTTAGCAGGTGTTCTGATTTTGAACTTTCAAAAAATATTCTTTTCTTTTCGCGTTCTCTTTAAGCACGGTGCTCTTGAACATGTGCGCAAAAAGATTTGTTTGTAAAATTCATAGTGCAAGGAATTACTGTGCCTATATTAAATATATTTATTTTTAAAACGTAACGAATATTAAAAAAGAGATATATCACGTATATATTAACTGACTTTAATGAAAAAATTTAATCTCTGCTTTGATATTCATTACGCTTTTAACACTAGAACTACCGAACCAGTCAAAATGACTGGTTCCTAATTTTTTCTTTCACAATTACTGAAATTATAAAAATGTTTTCATCAGAAGTTTTTGAATGAACTTTTTCATTAAAGCACATCATGTTAGAATAAAAATGGTATTATATATATAGGTTTGAATAGATGTAGTCTTGTCATGATTACAAAGCAATATTCATCAGTTGTATTTATTACTCGGTAGTTCTAGTGTTAAAATAAGTATAATTAATATAGGCACGGTAATTGGTCAATTTAGTCCAAATTGCAACATTTTTTATTGTGTTATACTTTACGAAGAATTCGACAATATATTACGTCCATCCCATACTACAATAATTAGACTGCGGATTTTATGCATTTGTAACAAAAATAGGTAAGCACAATTTAAAGCAGTGGACGTATTAAAAAGATTTATGGGCACCAGCGTCTTGGTTTTGGCTTAATAAAACAATTAAAAGAAGAAACAAATTTTTATTTCACTCCTCTGTCTTGCAACCAATGCAAATATTTTTTATTTTGCATAAAGATCCGCAGTCTAATAATAATATTATGAAATATTAATGACCTTGCCGAAATAATTTGTTTTTCGTCGATTTTGTGATTACCCACGGGCATTGCAAATGAGTGTGTTGTCATAATTTAATCGAATCTAAATCTGATAAACTGTCGTTTGTTTTTGGACTTGTTGCAACCTCGTTTACTTTAAAACGAAAAAACAATTCACGATGCTTGCCAGCTTTAATTTTGTATGTTTATTATAAATGTGACTATACAACTTGAGACTAGAAAAATTAAAAGAACTGGAGAATATTTATGCTACTTTTTGCTTCTTAAAATTATTGAAGCAAGAATGAAATTTCAATTTCTCTTTCGCTTTTTACAAATAATGCAAGCCAGTTTTATTCTGCATAAATCTCTGCAGTCTGTTCGCGACAAACTTTACCAAAGAAATCAACACCAAGTTTATGCAATAACTTGGAAATTATTCCGCTTGTGTTTTCATTAAAACTGAGCATGCTAAAAAAGCAGAGAATCAAAGTATATCACAAAACGGAAAAAACATATGTCTAACAGGCAATCAAGCTTTATTTTTCATATTCTAGCATCTTATAGTCCTTATAACAATTTGGAATGTTGCCTGTACTCGAAGAATTATAATATGTAAATCTGTACCATAAATTTATGCCAAGAAGATGGAATTTAACGTTTCTTATGCATGACAAACAAACAGTCAATTAAATGCCATAAATTCATGAACTAAAGAATCATCTTTGCTACAGTAAATATTAGACAGCAGATCTTTACTGCGTTTGTTGCAAGAATCAGAAGCCACTAATAAATTTATTTCTTGATTTAATCATTTTAGTAGGTCAAACGTAAAATACTGATACTCTTTAATTTTTAAAATCTTACTACTGTTTCAAATTTCAATTTGAAAAAGTTTGTTATAAATGCATAAAATCATCAGTGTTGTAAGTATACAGTAAATGTATTCTTAGAAGCGCAAATAATTACTTTGCTTAGCCTCGAGGCTCAATCTATTGCAAAAAACCGTGAAACAAATATCGCAGCCTCGTACTAAATTCAGCAAATCTAGAATTGCGTACGCCAAACAGACTGGAATATCTACGAAAAGCCGAAATCGTTATTTTAAGGTGAGAGTTTGAATCTAATTCGCCACTTTAGAAACTCTAAAGTGTCGCAACAGCGCCGTATACTCGCTCGTATCGGCCGTGTCGAATCGAATTATACGGCCGACCGCGATTAAACTGTGGGAAACTAAAAACTCTCTCGCCAGGAAATGTCTCAATACCGTCGATCATTTTCGATATTTTTATTTCCATCGGGTGGCCGTGCCAGTCGTTCCTGTCAATCGTGCATGCAGATCGTCGGACCAGCAATGTACAAATTCGAACATCAAAACACCCGAGAACCCGTTCTAACGCAAAAACTTATCGAATCGATCGGGAAGCTTCGACTGCCCGAAGCGGGAGCCGCTCTAACCTCAAATTCTACTGTACAAAATATACTCTCCCAAGATTTCGGGTAACGGAGCCAATGGCTTAACTTCACCTACACAATCCAGAAATTTTTAACTTTTTAATATATAATCCTGTACATCTTGGCGAGAAAATGCCAAAAATCGAAGTTTCAAAGCCAGGAATTCACTGGTTCTAAACTTTTGCGCGTTTAAAGTTGAGCGATTTTAACACGTTAAGGGCGGAGCTCGTATCAAGTTTATACAAACGAAAAGCCTAATGTCGGTCCTCAGGGACCGACGCTGTCTGAACAGAAAGCTTGATGTCGGTCCCCAGGGACCGACGGAGCGCTTGTTCAAACATAATGAATATAAAAAAAAAAAGATATATTAAATTTATATATGTTACATATCCCTTTTTTAATATTCTTTATGCTTTAAAAATAAGTATATTTAATATAGGCACAGTAATTGGGTCCCTACATCGAAAAGCACAACAATATTTTTCGTTAAGACTGTACTTCACCGATAACACTTTGAATTGATTTGGTTCGATATTTCTAATATTTTTATTAATTCTGGGTGCTGCACATGAATTCGTAACGACACGAAATTCGAAGCATGATCTACACCTGGAACAGTGTTAAAAGAATCTCGTTTTAAATCGATAACTAAAAAATGGCCGCATCATCTGCCGGCGATTATTCCATAATTTGTGGAACTCTGCAAGACCCGCGACGGAAGATTTTTCGTAACCGAAAATATTTCGTCTGGGGGATTGTTGTGTAAAAGACTTTTAAGCTTCCTCTTGGTACAGCACAATTATTGAACAGCCAATTAATAGGGTTCCGGTAGATAAAGCGTTACTAGAGAGATATTTGGTGTACTTTCTAGTTATAGAACGTCTGAATATGACGACTCATTCGAATAGTTCGAGTCACGAATATACGAGGTTATCAAACCGATCGAACAGAGGGGTAACATGTTCGAATTGGTTCGAGCAACAAATTCGTATTCGATGTTCAACCAATCTCGAGCATTATTTACAGGACTGTAGCAAAGAGGAAGAGAGAAAGGAAAAATAAGGACGCTTGGGAGAGGCAGGGTGAGAAAGACGATCGAGCAGAGAGAAAACGAAATAAAACCACTTACCGGGTGCCGTGCCGCAGCTGCCACAGCCACAGCTGCCGCCGCGTTTATACCGGCACTGGGGTACATCTTATCGTCAGAGTCCTTCGAAGAGGTTATGTTGGCTCCCTCCCGTCACGACGAAGTCCTGTCAGGAGTAATGGATATGTCCTCCGTTATCCTCAGGTATATCCAACGGTATCCCAGGTCATAGCCTGTACGCACTATTATTCACTGGTCTCGAGGAAAGAACAATCGAAAACGGGCAAGAGAAAACAACACAACGAAATCGTTGTAGGGCGGGTTTCGACGAGCGAAGAACAAACAGATAGAAAGAAAGAGATAGAGAGAGAGAGAGATAGAGAAAGAGAGAAAAAGAAAAGGAAAGCACAAGAAACCCGAGTATAGTCGACGCCACACACACCACTTTTGCACACTGGTCACTTTCCTTCCTCTCGAGAGTCGTCCAACACACTCGCTGTTTCGTGGGCTCGTTTGCACAAAAAAAAAGGCGAGCGAGATAGAGAACACAGGTAGAAGAAAACGAGGCACGGTACACCGAGTATAATAAGAACGCTCGACGGTGTTCAGAAGCACGGTAGAGGCGTACACGATACGAATCCACTGCGTAGAGACACACACATAGGAGAGGACGCAACTCGAACGATCTACCCTCGGCAACGGACGGGTATCAACTAATCAACCGCAGAGCTGAGGGGAAGCGGTTACCTCCCTTCCCCTGCGTCCACGCCAGTTACGCTCCCTCCCACTGCTCGTCGCGACACCACGTGGTCTCCCCTCGCTCGATCGCTCGGGCCTCGTCGCGCTCACGGCGCCGCTCGAGCGCGCTCGTTTCCCGTGTTACCCCCACCACCGTCGCGATCATTCCCTCTCGCTTTATCCCGTTGCCGGCGCACACCTTCGACGATCGGGCTCTTAGCTCGTTCGTCTCTTCTACGTCCGCGCCGCGTGTATATGCGAGCTGGTACTATGCAGTGCTTATACGTTTCAGCGAGACCGGGAATCCGTTCTCGTCGCGATCCGCTTTGCATTTTTCTTCTATCTGTCTGTCTGACTGTCTGTCTCTCTACCATACCATTTCTCCCCCCCCTCTCTCTCTCTCTCAATCTCTTTCTTTGTCCTTTTCCTTCCTTTTTCCACTTGAGCAAAAACGAGATTTGCGCGGTAGATCTTGCGGCGGAGTTTGTAGCTGCGTTGCCGGCCGAGTATTAAATTATTACTACGGGACACGATGAGCATTCGCTAACGCGCGCGCTGGGAAACCCGTGTTCGCCTTCCTCTTTATTACACGCGAATTTGATCGCTTCATAACGAACGCCGCCGTCGCCGTCGACGAGCCGCGACTCCTTCCAATCTGTTATTAAATTGAATCGCGCCGCGCGACGGGGGTCCCCGGACGATTTTAAAATAATTATCCCTTCGTTCGGACGTTTACGCGAAATTTCGCGTTCCGATAATGGCGGATGGGCGGCCGAGTCATTAACGACCACGCCGACATATTGCACTCGAGCACTCGTAAATATTACAGTAAATATAGTCGGTTCGCGTACCCGACATTTTTTCGATGATTAATCGACTTTTTCTTCAACGGATGCCATTTGTTTCACACTTTGTAATCCTCGGTGTAATTTTTGAAATATAAGTAGATTTTTTTTTATTGAATATCCGTGAATGAATCTCGAATGAAAGATCTTTGTAATGTGAAATAACGGTCTGGTGTATCGCAGAGATGGGAAAATTTGATTTGAAATGAAAATAATTTATTTCGCGTCGTTATTTCCAATACTGTTATTTGAAAACAGAAATAATATTGACACTAGATAATGTGTTCTATCGTTATCTTTTTAACTTCAAAGACAAAGGAAAGAATCGTCTGAGGAATATGCATCGAAGGGTGTCTGTATTAATCTCAAATAATTATAAAATCAAACAACGCGTTTTTTGAAATAATATTTCAAATTACATTAGTTCGAAACTGATCTCAGGCATGGAAGTAATTATAGAATAATATATAAAATTATTATTACATTTTGTTCAAATAAGAGAATATCTGAAGTAATTTAGATTATTATTATATTCTATTATTCTATTCATATAGAATTATTATATTCTATTTTGTATATTGATATTTTTTAACGACACACATCATGTCATTGAAAATACGAGACATTTTTGTAATTAACTTTACACTCAAGTGTTATGGAATGTCTGTAATCACGTGAAATTTTGCTTGCGAATTGCCATAGTGAAACTGCCTGCCACGAAAGCAAACGAAAACCTTGCCTATGCCGTTCAGGCCCAATCGGGGAACCGATACCTGAGGGACGTCGTTCCAGGCAAGATTTCCATCGGGTCCTTCTATAGGGTGGCCGAAAAGTTTGTTGCAGATTTTAGAAATTCATAACTCCCTTTATACATAATACCCATGTATAACCGAAAATTTTTCGTAGGCTGCACTCAAATTTTTATAGAGCATTACATTTTTAACCAATCCACAAAAATTGTTACAATTTACCTAGAAAAGAACCCGCATACGGTTACAATTCATATGAAATTCTTATAAAATTGTTTAAAAATGTACTCCGATTCTTTACCATTAAATAAACTTCAGAATTTTAACACGCTGGTTAATTTGCTCCAATTTGTATTAACTATGTTGCCATTGAAAAGAGTGAGAAATTTTTAAATCAGTATAACCTCCTTTGGAACACTCTGTACGAGAACAATGGATCTAGTAACTGATACACTGTTTAGAAAATCATACCTGCGTATGATTCTTCAATATAAGTTTTCATCGATTGATTTATCACAATTTTTAGGAATTTCGCTGTGTTCCAAAGACGATAAAAAACTGGTTAAACTAGGCTTACGGTACACAAAAGGTGACTATTTTACATTGTTTTGTAGAAATGATAGAATGTGTAAATTTTTAGCTATTTTGTTTATTATAAATATATATATATATTCAAAGAAATAAATATGTTGAATGGACACGTCCTTACAATCTCAATAATTGTAAAAATAACAGAATGTGTAAATTTGTATCCATTTTGTTTACAATATATATTGTTTATATATTGTTTATTTTCAGTGGTAGTAGCCTTTAGAAATCTCAAATAAATAAAAATCATATTGAATTCTGAGGAATTTTATATTCCAGCATTTGTCGAAAATTTTCGGAAGCCATAAATGCATGGAAGATTCGCAGTCTAGATATAATAATATTCTATGAATGTCATAAAGTCCGTAGTCTACTCGTTCCGTCAATGCATGAGATTTATTTTATTGTTATTATTATTTTAAGTGGAGGGAGGTTTAAAGGGAGGTCTAGATATAATTAATATTCTGTAAATGCCATAAAGACCGCAGTCTACTCGGTACCGAACGCATAGGATTTCTTTTTATTATTATTAATTTAAATGGAGGTCTAGTTATAATAATATTCCATGAATGTCATAAAGTCGGCAGTCTGCTCATTACGCCAATGCGTGGGACGAGCCCCGAAAAATCGTTCGACATTTTGCACACCCTGTAGACTATTTCCTTGTTATTTCTGGCTCCTGCCGTTCAGAGTCCTTCCGCCACAATCCTACAATCTTCTCTCACGAACCAGCACTTTTTGGTCGGTTTACTTTCGTTCTGTTCGCCGACACGAATCTTTCGGATTGGAGTTCAGTCTCCTCGGTCATCTGTCATCCTTGTCACGCTTGTTTAGTTTCTCTCATTTTCGTCCTCGCTATCTCCTGCGGACCGTCCGTTTCATCCTCGACCCGGTGCTTTCCGTGTACCCTTGCCCTCCTCGCTCCTTCGACAACATATTGGGGCGACCTCTTCTCTCCCCTCCTCTCCCCTCCCCCTGCGCTCCCTTGTCCGAAACCTCTTTCCCTGCCGCCTAACCGGGTACGTATACTTAAAGCCTGTATATCTACGTATAGTTATATTCTCCACGTGCACACCGGTTTACCATCCATACACATCCCCCCTTTCGGATGGGACGCGCTAGCCATCGGCGACCTTTCCACCTCAACTCCCCGCAAACAATTATTATCGCTTTACCCTCGCTGCACTTCGGTGACATTTGATCTTGGGCGTTGTTGTTCAGCGAGAGACGAAAGAACCGGGGTGCAGACAGCTTCTGGGATCCGTGGAACGAAGACTTGTTTGGCCGGCGAGCGAGGTTTTTAATGACCGGCGACACGCGAGGTATGTTCGTCACGAAATTTCGCGGCTGCCAGGCAAATGGAAGAAGAAATTACGGAGGCTCGCTAATGACACCCGTGGCCAAGCTCGAACAGCCACGGTTTAGCGATCGCAGCTCAAGGAAATCGTAACGCTGAGAATTCTCAAGCATTCCCCTCCACCTCCCCTTCCCCACCCCTCTTTTTTTTATCTCAGGCTGGAGAAACGATGTTTTAATCATTTCAAATGTTGCACACCGCGGTCTCGCGTAATTATTGGAAAATGTTTCGACGTAGCAGACCCGTTCGGCTTGCATATAGTTTTAATTTATGATCGACGCAAAAAAGAATTGAACAAATTTTCAGTTATTCACGTACACCGTCGCGAATAAAAGTATCGACACAGCCAGTTCTTTTTTTTTTGTCGAATTAACCCCCGCAGCCTTCGTGTCAATCTTCCAGAATTTTTTGCGAGCAATCGAAGTAAGTGCAGTACGTAAAGTTTTTATCGCAGAAAAAATAGGTGTAAGATATTTTGCATAAAAGCACGAAGCTTGAGTGTTCTTGCAACTGGATTTTTGTGGGCGTTTTTATTGGTCTGTACAATTAAATTGTTAGACAAATTTTTATGTACACTTTGATTGCCCGTAAAAATTCTGAAAAATTTGCATGAAACTCGCGTGCTAAATCGGAAATTAATAAATTGAAAATTAATTTGTTTTACACCTTGACTGACGTTCATCCGTGTACGGCTGATGAGATTATTTGTCCAGGTTAGAAAATAAATTTTTACGATAATATGTTTATTCTGGGAAATTTAATTGGCATCTAGAAAAAGCAAGGAGGTACTATTCGCAATCAGTATCACATATTTTAATATTTCAATTTTGATTGTACTGAATAAATTGCTGTGTTTGGTAGTCAAAATGTGCATCCAAATGTAAATACGTTCCTGGGATGATGATAGACGTGTTACATATTGGCAATATTTACTGCCAATATTAAACAGTATTTTACTTTTATGTGTAGAATGGCGTGAGCAATACCTGACGTATCCGAGACGTCTTTGTACGTCAAGGGTTTGATCGATTTAATATTTTACGAAGCTTGCAAACGAACGTTTTCGGTCTCCATTTGTGCAAAGAGCGAGGTTCTACTGCAGTCTGTTGTAAACGTAACAATTTGTTCCTCGCGTTTAATATAGTTAATATAGTTAAAAACTAGTACAATAGTTGTGCCAATATTTTTACTCGTAAATGTAATAACTAGACCTATGGATTTAAGCGTTCGTGATAAAAATGAGATCAAACGCAAAACAGGGAAAACATGTAAAGAATTTAAAAATCGCCGTCCTATTACTTTCATTCGATTATAATTCCCAAGAAAAGCAATTAGTTGTCTGTGCAGCTTCTGTGCCTTCCAATTAACGGAGACAAGTATTTAATTTTATCCAGAAATCCGCAGTCTGGTAATAACAAAATTTGTTATCCTCGCGTTCATACACTCCGCCGCATGTTTAACAGGAACGCAACGTCGACGCGCATTAAACTGAACTTTTCTACAAATTAAATTCAATCAACGTACTCACCTGCCTACATGAAATTCGATGAAAATTTCGAAAGTACTCCGTTGCCAAAGTCTGTTTCGCACGGCTCCCCGAACGAATTCATTAACGCGGTCTTTTATGGACAGCAAGAGAGCGTGATAATCGTTGCAAAATGTAACAAATGCAACTTTCGAAGGACTTTATTTATAATACTTCGAGTTTCGTAACGGAGAATCGTGCAATCGTCCTCGCGATGGCCGTATAATTAATGCGCGGGGAATTAATTACCGTTTCGGGTGCTAATGTTTAAGTGTGAGCTGACACGGGTTTTCGGCCGGGACGCGTAAAGCACGAAACGATTTGCTGTAATACATGACGCGGAAATCGGTGCCGCATAAATTCGAGCCGCGAAAGCTGGAAAGGAACACGTCATCGCTTGTCATCGAACTAGAACGCTCGATACGAATTTCTTGCTCGCTATCTCCTGACATATCGACGACGCGTTTAACCGGATAAGCCCCTCGCAAAAATAGGACGCCTCGCCGAATATTACACTGCTGTCGAAGCATCAAGCGGCAGATAATTCGCGTTTCTCTCTCTCTCTCTCTCTCTCTCTCTCTGCTTCGCTCCGGGTGCCATCGTGCAGGAATGTAACGTAAATCGCGTAAAAACCGGTTGCTATCCGACGCAAACAATACGAAGTTAACGCTGCATTTTACAGAGTCGAGTGTGACGAACGGCTGACGTTCCTCAAACAACCCTCTCCCCCCCCCCCCCCCCCCGCCCCCCACGTTTATCTTATTTGCTAAAAACTTTAACGGCTCACATTTTTCCAAAAGGAGAGAGGGCAACTATTTTCCAGAAACCGTACGATGGACTCCCGGACTCCATAATTTCACCGACAACGATCGATCCTATCGTGCCAGTTTTTCTTTTTGTCTTTTTTCTCTTTTTTTCCCCCGCGTTTCACGAGAGCGACGAATCGATCGCGCGCCGTCATCTGTGCTTGTTTTGTGCTTATTTGAACAGTCGCGACGGATCCCCGGCGTTTATCAATGACGATGACGAATATTTAGGATCATCGATGTTTATAGTTTGTTTAGCGCGCGCGCGCGTTCGCGTGTTTGTCAATGGGCGCACGGTTTATTAATGCCGCCAGGATTCCTACGGGCCGCCTATTTATTTACATCGCTCTATTGTTCGGTCAGTTATGCCCCGACAGAAATTGATCGGCGAATATCAAAACGATTCCCGCCGGTGTACGTAATAATTCCGTCGGCGCGGCGATCGAATGATGTAAGATATTACCGGGTGACATATTGCATGACCCGGAGCATGCAACTCTATCGATTACCGAAAGAAAACCGTCGTACAGTCGTTTCTCACGTACGTACACCGGGGCCAAGCTCTTTATTTCTGACTCACGTCCGCGATCGAGACGTGTTTATACGTTGCGACACGTATCTTGAAAAAAGGGCGTACATTCGAACGCGGCACGTAAACACAGCGATTGCTAATAAAAAAAAAAGAATATAACACTTTGATTCCCTTAGCAGTTTACGAGAAACCGATATCTTTTTTCGTCTCCGTTGAATTCTTATGCACGGTCCCGGAGATCGTTCCATATTTCATTATCCCGGCCCCAATTTCGAGCGAAACGAATCAATTCGCGGACAGAGTTGTACTTTACAATAATCTCCCGTTCCACGTGCAATTTTATATAAAATTTCATGCTACAACGCTATCACGAATTAATTGAAATCCAATAACTCTTATCATAGCCGATCAGTTTACTTAACGAACACGTCATTTAAATTGCCGATTTTTATTAGTAACGCGATTTGCAATAATAACGCGACGATCTGTTCGACAAGTGCGAAAAAAAAGTCTACAGGCGTGCGTATAGTACTTGCATACACGCGAGTATGTACATACGTGACGACGGCCGGTGAATAAAGGCCGAGAGAATAAAAATTTCAATAAAGTCGGACACAGGTTTAATATGTTTCATTAGCCAGCAAAAACATTTATGGAAGTGGTAACCTTTCATCTGATTCCTGTCTTCGATGTCCGTCGCGCACTGTTTCAGTTAATTGGACTCGAAAGCAGACCTTCGCTTTTAATTGTAATTTTTACTGTTGAAACGTATAAATTAATTGAACATCAACAGTTAAAATTAAATTTCAGCCGTGATCCAAATGAATTCCGTAAATATATATGTCTCCATTTTTTTAACCGTTCACGAACATCGACTGGTCTTCGGGAAACGTGAATTTGTGCACACGGAATGCATGAATGAGTACTTAAAAGGTGCTAACTCTCAACAACATTTCCGATGAATTACCATTTCTAAAAGCCCCGCACGGTCAAAGTAATTAACCCCTTTGCACTATAACATCGAGTCGGACTCGTGACGAAGATTCTGACCAGAGTCTAATAAATTCGTATGTCATTAATTTCATTTAAACTGAAATAGAAAATTTGATTCTGCTGTTTCTTAACCCCTTAGGACGGCGCACTTGTCCGCAACTCTATCTCCCAGGGACGGCGGGCCTGGCTGCAGATGGAATAAAAACCACTATAGTGGCTTTACCGCCTACACTGATGCTCTCCACGGAAGCCACAGTATAGTGGCGAAAGAGATTAATGTCATTGAAGAGCATATACGCATTCAATAGGCATAAATATTCTTCTTCTAGGAAATTATGAACTACAGAGAAATTCTAATCACTGCGACGGTAAAATAAATCATAGTGCTAGGAGTTAAGTAAGTAATTTGTCCTTTGAGCATTAGAACCTTTTTAAATATCTAAAATATTTTTCTTACAAAATCGTCCATCAGAAACTCCAGGAAAACATGCTGATTTTTGAACAATTAAAATATTTATTTGCAACATCAAGATGCGCGAGCTTAATGTCATTAGCATGATGCAAAAGTTGCTCACAATGATTACTCAGTCAACTCTGCCAAAAATCATAGAGTAGCATTAAAAAAAAAAGAGTGCCATTGAGGATAGAGTATGTTAAACCATGCAAAACTGCTCTGTACAAATTAATTTGATCTTCAATAACAGCCGAGTTATAAATCGACTCAGTTACTAGATACAGTGTTTGTTTGATATATGTCCATGACACGAGTCGTGTTTTGGACATATATCGGCCAGGAGATACTATTCTTTGATCACGCGACCTTACACTCCTCGACGACCGAGGTCTCTCGAACTTCTTGGCCCTCCACGGGGTATACGGCAGTGGGGATAGTTCTGGGACTTTTATCGTCAAGGTATTTGGGAGATATAATATAGACTAAACACTGTACACCCAGAGTCGCCAGATGAAGACTTGTTCCCCCACTCTAGTTTCCCCTTCTACCGCGCTATTCCCCACGCTTCTGTCGCGGCCCGGTCACGTGACGCATTTCTGGTACTGGCAGAGAGAGAGAGGGTAACTTTTTCCCCTCGATTCGTGCTCCGTCCCCTCATCTGGCGACACTAGATACACCCTGTATTCGTATGCTCTTCCCAGTGGCGGCTTGGGGGCCCCTTTCTTTTTTGTTAATAAGTTTATGAGAGTTTTCTTGCAATTTCTATTTCCAACTTGAGTTTGAGGGCCCCAAAGTTTTTACCGCTTGGGGCCTCCACTTGACTTGAGCCGCCACTGGCTCTTCCGATAGTTCGAGGGTCCCAGCCAGCTTGACTTTGGCAAAAGTGGATTTCCGTATGATCGCGGCAAGATCAAGGGAAACGGGATCATGGAGGACAGACGATCGTGGAACGCTAGAGCGTAGAGAAGCGTGGAACGTGACTTCTCGCGGCGGGATGCGTGTGTCCTGAACGAGCCGGTCCGTGTACGTGTACGTGGTCGCTCGCGAATGTACGTATCTACAGTTGCCCCGCTGGAAAACGTGTTTATTGGTTAATTGCATCATTGTTGCCAAGTGCCTGGCTGCCAATTGGCTCGGCCATCAATCGCCGCGCGGTGGCTACACGTCCGTTCGATATCCGGCGAAAAACGTTCCGCGTGTCGATCGAGCTTGCTGCGACGCTCCGCGCAGCGCCGCGCCGGCCGATTCGACTCCGCGATATCCTTTTTTTCGGGTACCAGGCGTCTTTTCGTGACCGATCGGTGCCCCGTTGTCCCCGGCAACCATTAACTGGCAAATAAACCCATCATTGTCTGCGTCGGTTTACGAAACGATACGATTTCGGCATTCGCCTCTGCGAGCGCTCAAGAAAGATTAATCGAGCCGGTATTTATCCGAGCAATTTGACTAATCGACAACGCGCACCGATCGGACGTGTAAACCGATGGCCAGGTAAATTTGATTAGCGGCGAATACGGTGGCGGTGGAGGACCGATTCGCGGTGGCATGCTTGTTTCGAACAGATGAAGAGTAACCGCGGGGTCGAATCGAAGAAAAGACTCTAGCCGCTTATCCCCATCTAGCCAAATGCTGTTTCAATCAAATTTAGCGCAATGTTCGCACCACACTTTGCGAGCAAAAGACTTGCCCATTTTGGTACCAAATCCAGCTTGGAGCAGAATTTGGCACCCATTTTGTATGAATTAGACACCAAAATTTGTCGACAAATTCCTAGAGAAATTCGGGGACAGATGGATCGCAAATTGAGTGCAAACCTTGGCTTCGTTCGGCTTCGTTATAGAGGGCAGGTCTGTCCCACTGAGAGCCGACGCAACCTTGTTCTAATAGTAAATATCGGGAAAAATTGAAGTCAATCTTCCTGTAGGGTTGAAAAGGGTATTTTATTTAAGTTTCTAAAGCCCTGTGCCGTGAAAGACAAGGTGCCGTAAAAAAATGTGTCATAAAAAACAAAATATTTGAGTAAATGTGTTATACTCCGATTTCGCCCGATATTTACTTTCAGAACAAGGTTAGGTTCCCTCTTAGTGCGACCGACCTGCCCTCTGTAACGAAGCTGAACGAAGCCAAGGTTTGGCTTCAATTTAGCATGGAATTTTGGCTGGAGACTGCACTCAAATACCGAGCCTAATGCGTAAACATATGGATAGGAATTTGGAGAAAAATTTTGGTGCCAAATTCGAAGCAAATTGTTTACTGGGTCGGTAGGAAGTTGACGCTAAAACGGAATCGATATGGTCCGGCAAAGACTTGGGTCTGACGGGGACCACGCGACGAGATCTAACGATTGTACCGGTCTTGGACTCGATATGGTCGGCCATACAATTGTTCGAACGAAGAAAAACGGCGTTGCCTTATAACTAGACAGCGGATTTTATGCATTTATGTCAAATATGGATATGTGTAACTTGAAACAGTGATACTATCAGAAGAATTTAAAAATACTGTTATATTCTTTTCAACCTGTTAAACATATTAAGAAGGAAAATAAATTTATATTTCACTTCAGTTTGTTGCAATTCTGGTAGAAAAGTTGTGTTTTGCATAAAGATCCGCTGTCTACTTATAACAGTAAACTGTTACTGTATAATTGATCGCTTGGAATGTTCAGGTGGTACGCTTCCAAGATGGCCAAGGTCTTAAATCACGTCGTGCTTGCCCGTTAGCTTCACGGTGAAAAATTTCACGAATTCGGAACAACGGGGGAGGCCAGCACGCGTAATCTTTCCTATTTATCATCGATGCAGTTCGACTGCGCGCGCGCGCGCGGAATCGTCCTCAGGATCACAACGGAATCCAATTTCGGATCAAAATATTAAGCCAGGTCACCGTGAAATGTACGCGCGCGCGTATCCGCGAGTGGGTTTCAGTTTGGTAAAACGATCAAAAAATGATTTTCCGCGAAAACACCTATGACGCCTGTGATCCGGTGTTCCCAGTGACCGTCACTATTTCCACGCTTCCTGATAACGGACACACGAGCGCGCTGATATCAGCCGGCCGCGCGCGAGAATTAATTGCCGAAGCGGCAATGGATCAGGCGAAAAGTTTTATCGGCGGCCACAACCGCTCACGGATGGACGAGCATCGCTCGGGCTGGCTCGAACGGGAAACTTTTCGCGTCCCGACGCGACGGTGCGCTGCGGGGGATCTTCGGGACCTGCTCCCGGGTACTCCGGGAGCATGAAAAGTCATTAGAATCCTATCTGAAGTCGTTCCTGCGGAACAAAGCGGCTGTGCTCGTTCCCCGTTGCAGCCAGCAACGCGAATCGCGCGTTCCCGATAAACCGGGGCAAAAAATAATTCTGGTTCGCGTCGATAACGTGCGCGCACGCTCGCGCGCTGACGAGACGAACAGAGTCACTGTAAAAAATGAAGAAAAAAGAAAAAAAACAGAAAAGAGTATTCCTTTGGTCGGTAGAAAATGCTTTTTATCGTGCACGCTCCACCTGCGTTCTACCGCCGAGAATGAAACAAAGCGTGTGGGGCCAGGGGGGCGGAGGAGAGGGGGAGCGTTGAAAAGAGAGAAGCTCCCAGAAAAAGAAGCGGACTATTACTTTTTAATATATTGTCGCTTTTTATTGCGCTCGAATCGTTTTCCCTTTGTCAGACCATGTCGGCGAGTCGCACGATAAATGCGGTCGCGGCTCGTACGCGGCCAGATACCGTACGGTGGAATCGGAAGAACCGCGATCTTCCACGAGGTAACCCCTTAACAGAGCACTCTGACATTGCGGTAAGTGCAAAATGAAAAAAAAAATGCCACGGGAAAGAGAACGAAAACTCGGAGGGAGAACGAGTCGGAACGGAAAGAAAGAGGGAAGACCGTATACGAGGAGCACGATATTAAAAAATGGGGAAGGAACGACGACGGGAGAAATCGGGAGGAGTGTTTTCGTCACAGCACCGAGGCGAAGAGAAATGACATTACATAGCATGAAGGCGCGATGCAGAAAAAGCTCTCGAGCTTCGAGCAACGCTTCGCGCCCGTCGACGACTGCAAAAAACCGCTTAAAAAGCTCCGCCGCGCTGCCTAGCTCGAATGATCGCCTGGATTCGAGCGCGCCGATTATACGCGTACCCATTGACGTGTGCAGGAACGTTTACGCGTTCAGAAGTGCTTCCCTTCTCCGCAGCTTTACCGAGACGCGGAACAACGGCGCCGAAGTTGCCGTTTTATTCGATAATTCGCACCAGCCTCCGTATCGCAATCTCCTGGAGCCTGTTCTACGATCTGCATCGAGAAATCGGCGCTTTTTTTGTCTTGGGTTGTTCGGTTGCAAACGGAAATATTTTTTGTAATTTCAACGTGACTCTGACAACTGGGATTAAGGGAAAATTACTATGCATCGAATATTTCCGTGGAAACTGCGGAGAATTTTCGAACACGGGTTTTAGAACCTTTGAATGTAATTTCAGTAGTAGTCAACCATCTTAAGCAATGTATGTCTTATTATGTACTACACTATATCCTAAGGATTAATAGGCTGCTAATGCGCAGGAGTTTGTTAGCTCATATAATTAATAGAACATTTAGCCTGTTACGTATAATAGTATTGATATCCAGCGGTGTTGGAAATCTCAGTCGCCTTTTCTCGAAAGACGGCGAAACGTTTTAGCGTATTGTATTCATACATATTTGATTACATCAATCGCCTAAATTTGTTGGGGCTGGGAGAACGTTTGTGAAAGTTTAAAACCTTAAAAACACGGCTACAACAACGTGGAAAAGTCTGTAAAAAGCGAAGGATTAAACGAACCCATGTTTAAATTCAACGAAATGCTGAGCCCAATCTTTTCTACGCCACTGGTTATTCGCAACGAATATACATACGCGGGTCTCGTGTACCTACATACGTGCCCGTGGGGACTGACTGCGGCTAGCAAAGAGGGTGGTTCTCTGAAGGCTTGTGAACACGCGACGTTAAAGTGTACACGCGCTCAACGAAACGTTACAGAAAACCGGCGCGGCGCGGCTCGGCTCGGATCGGTGCAGCCGCGTATAGCCCATGGAAAATCATGAAGCACGCTTCTGTCTCATCGTCGAATCAAACGGCAGACAACAGTTTCCCCGATGCGGTATATCTATTTACGACGAGGCAGTAAAGTTCCACGGCTGCGTCTACGTGGCACCCTATACACCCGGTTAATGACAAACACCGCGAATTGCTCCTCCGCCCTCCGTGCCTCTGGTTCAATAAAAACTGATCGTCGGAGTCGGCGAAGACGCGAAGCGACGTGTTCTTCGGAGTGCGTAAAGCACCGCGGATAACGCGCGTGCTAAAAGGACGGAAAGTCCCTGAAGAGAGACCGAGCGAGAAAGAGAGAGAGAGAGAGAGAGAGAGAGAAAGATCGGAGGAGAAGAGTCGAGTTCCACCGCTGCCGCGGCAGCAGCAGCGGCGGCAGCGAAGAGGGACAACGCACTCGATCCGTCTTTTGGCGTGCCGATGATCGTCGAGACGCGTCGGCCGCCGCAAAACCATAATTCCCCATCGGCGAGCAGAAACCACGGTCGTTTCCGACGACCTCGGTTACTTTTCATCCGTCAAAATTCAACCGGCGCGGCGCAGACACAGCGGTATGTAAAGACGCTCGAAGAAGGAGGAGAACAAGAGACACGCCGCACCGCCGATAGTAGGACAAGGACGAGGAGAGGAAAGGGGGATCAGCGTATCGAGTGCAAGACGAGGACAGACGGTTGAACACGGTACACGGCGCGAAATGCTCTTCACTGATTTCCTTCTCTAAATATGGCCGCCTTCGAACATCCTCTCCTCCTCTACACACCGAGGGACTCCGGTGGTGCACCCCCTTTCCGATAACCACCCATAACCGCCCCTGCTTGCCCGAGGTTCTACTTGATTGCCAAGGCGTCTTAACCTCGGCCTCGGCGGCAGTCCGCGCGGACTCCAGGATCCCTCGGCGTTTGGAAAAACCGACGAAACGGCCTATGACAGGCCGGGACTTGCGGCAACAGCCAACCTGAACGCTGAAAAATCCCCGGCGACGCCCAGTGGGCGAATAAAGAGGCGTAATCGACAACGAAAAAGGCCAATCCTGCCAGAAGACCGCAGTCACTCCGACCAACTGGCTTCGGCGCAGCGCGCCGCGTGACAGCCGGCCGTTAAGTCCGCGCGGACTGTTTCCCCCGACCTTTATTATGCCTTTCTACGTGTCGGTATACGTGTGTATAGACACGGCTACAACCACGCGCGCTGCCTATACTCTCTCGTTTGGTCTTTCTCTCTCTATCTCTCTCTCTCTCACTCTCCTCGAGTCCCGAACCGGTGCGGTGGTAGGGGCTCGAAGAAAGAAGAGGGTACGACCCCCGGGGTCGCGGAAGAAAGAAGAAAGAGGAGGCAGTACGGTCACCAAATGAACGAACATTTCCGTGGCACGAACCACGGAAAACGTTCGAACCGGAGAATAACGTTGCCGGGCGGTAGTGGCGGTGATAGTTCCGATGCTGGTAGTGGTAGCATTCGCGTTCTCGGGCCACTCCACACGGACTGGTCCAGCCAATTAATACCAACGCCTTTCGCTCCCAGACTCCGAAAAATCCTCTTGTTCCTAGCCACGACAACGAGCAGCCGCGGGTCCATTCGACGATATCGTTCCTGGTAGCCCAACCGTTTCGTTGACAACTGCGACGAAGGTGTTATCCCCGCGCCGTGAAAAAGTTTTGTCAAATCGGACTCGACTCTGCTGCGGACTATACAACCGCTCCCTCCTCGATCCGTTCGTTCCCGTTCTACGTCTATGCACTACTTTATCATTCTTTCTCTTTCTCCTTCCCGTTTTACGTCTGAACGGGGAGGGGGCAGCAGCGTCCGCGCGTCGGCCGATGTCCTTATTCCGACGCGAAGAGACGTTACACACCTGCCATTTTTCTCAAGTGGAAAAGAATTTCGAAGCTAGTGGACGACTGAACGGATATACATAAAGGGAAAAGGGAAAGGCAGAGGGCGAACTGAATCCAGTTACTTGCAAATGAAATTACTCTTGCTCCGTTCCGTTAAGCTATTCGAATCGATCTCCGGCTATCGGCCGATTACGACGATCGGCTTGCGCTCCGTGATCGTTCCGACCGTTCAACCACGGGCTTGTTTAATCACGTCGAAAAACAATATTAATAAAGCTCGGGGACGTTCGTGACGCGCCGCCGTTCGTTGGATCTAACGAATTCACCGACACAGACAATTATATCATTACGAGTGTATTTACGAATGCGGCGACACGCCGACGGCTCGGTTTTGGCCAGTCCCGGGGCTTCATTGATGAAATCGTAAAAAATTTACCACACGGTATATTCAGTGCAGACGACCAGGGCTGGATACACTATCTGTGGAACCCTGTACCTCGGTCAGAATGAAATTGTAGTTGGGAAAAACAGTTATTGCTAAATATCTACAAAAGCAGAGTTATTCCCGATTTCGATAATTTTTTAATATGTCGTCATCGTCACTCGCTACACCCACCGTCCGAAAAAATTCAATCTGAAGTAAACTCGTTTCTAATCAAATTAAAATTAGATTGTTAGTTGTAAATAATTATTGAATATAATTAGATGCTTATTAGAAATGCAAGAATTATATTTAAAAGGAGATGGCGTATTTAGTAAAAATTTGTTTGATATTATTGGAGATAATTATGTTTTTATTGTCTCAACGGTGGTATTCGTCAGCAAAGGGAACTAGGTACAAAAGTTATGTCGCTCTGAGTAAACTTTTTTAAATAAACAACAACCAAGTAAAACCTTTCGATGTTTATGTCGAATACACTCGTCATTAAAAAATGATATCATTGTTTAACGACGAGTATATTATAGGTAAAACAAATTTAATTTTGCCATTCAAAACAAACCAAAGCAAAATTTATATTCGCTAATTTAACACATTTCAGAACAATAATCAACTAAACGTTGACAAACAATAATACTTTTTTCTTTAAAAACAAATTGCATTCTTAACTTCTATCTTTTATTTTCCAAATATTTATCTATTTATTTAAAATATTTCTAATTCTGAATGCTGATTATTTTTCTGGTTACGAGTTAACCAAATTTTAAAGTCTGTAAGTAATTATTAACGAATCGTTTGTTTCGTTAAAATTTACTTCAATTTGATAGAAAGCGAATTTATTCTGTTTTTAACCAGTAAAATATTCAGTATTACATTTATTATTTATAATAAAGTACTACAAAAACTAAAGTGTCACATCGTGTATCATTGTTACCTTTACAGCTAACTAGGTGTATGCATTAAAATGCATTCCTACTCACTAATCTCCATCACACTCTATGTTTTTATTCCGTGTGACGAGTGATTCATGAATTTTCAATATATCGTCTAAAAGATTTAAGCTTCAAAGAAAGTTATTGATCAATGACAAGAGTCGCGAATTAATTTGTATACCTAATACATTAATTGCAAAAACCGATACCGTTGCCGATACCGCTTTTCTTCCACACTATACCGGAAACGCTGTGTAGCACAGGAGCGAAATATCGCGAACAGAACCGCGATGAAAGAAAAGCTGGATGTTCGTTCTGTGAAAATGGCGAGAATTAATTTTTGGCCGAGTCTTGCTATTATGGCGACACGTTGTACGTTGCGGCTACTGGCAGCCGGTTCTGCACGTGGTGGCGTACCGGTCGAAATAAACCGGAAAAGAAAAACTGAAACACAGTGACGCGCGTCATTATTTTGGAGAGCGGCGAGCGACGACGACCGGATATATATTCGACGTATCAATAAATTATAATGAATTTCGACACGTGGAATGTTAACAGGGCCGTGTGTTCATAAAATCTCGTGTGCGCTTATGACCGGGCGCGTTCATAACAACCTATGTCAATGCGCATCGTTTTCCTGCGGAGATTTTCGGGAATTCCAATATATATTCCGTCAAAACGTCCGGATTAAATTAATAATCGATTTTACAACCGGCCGGGGTAGGGGGGAGGGAGGGGAGGAAAGCGGCGATTTATTAGCGTACCGGTGTTGTACATCAAATTGCACTTCACATTCTCTCTTTTTCTTGTTTCGTAATCAACCCCCTTACCACCGCCCATCCCCCTCCCAGTACATTCCAGCATACTTTATCCCCCCGTATACGGGAATTCATCCCCCTTCTCCGACCCGGTGAGCTCTTTCGCCAGAGATTTCGATCGATCGTTTTCAATGCGGTGTCATTTCAACGAGAGCCACGGCAAGCGAACACTCTCGACGCTTAACGATCGTTTTATAAAATGACGTGACCCTCGTAATTTCATTATACCTTAATCCGACGAACGTTGGCGTTGCGGCGGGGGAGAAAGGGTAGCCGCGCCGCGACAGAAAGAGAGGGACAGACAGAAAGAAAGCAAAGAGGGAGAGAGAGAGAGAGAGAGAGAAGCGAACCAACCAGCAGAAGCGAGAGGAAACCGAACGGGCGAAACGCTGAAAAAAGGGAGGGAAGGTAGAAACCTCTCTTCGATATTCAAGAGTGGCACTCGCAATATTAACGAGCGCCTATTAGCGAGTGGCAACTGGTAGAGGAAGGGAAATCCGTTTTGCTTTCTTTCGTTCTTCGTTTTTCCTTTTTTTTTTTTTTTCTAAATACAAGAAGGGTTGGCGCGAATCTCCCGCCCACCCTGCCATTAAATCATCCACCCCACCTTTCGTCTCTTTTTACGAGACCGTTTTTAATTCGTTCGTTCGCCATGAGCGAGTTGAATTTTATCGCGCGACGGACGAGCTATAGCCGAGCCGATGGAAGTATCGACTCAGGCGACGACGCGAGTTTCCTGCACGACGGATCGTTTGAAATATTTGTTTCATACTGTACGGTAGAACCCCGTGTGTATCTAAACTCGTCGAGAGGTACAAGCAGTTCGGATAACCGGGTCGTTCAAACGATAGGAGTTCACCTATTCTCCCTACTCTCCGTAACTGTTCGTCCAAATACAATAGGAGTACACGGTTAAATGCGTGGATTCGATGCAAACACACAGTTTTCTCTGCTTTCACCAATTTTTCAATACTAAATTAATTGTTTCGTTAGTTATTCAGTAGATAGAAAAATTCTTACAATATTTAAGAATTAAAGTAAAATAAATAAAATGAAAAAGTATAATGCGATATGTTTTATTCTGCGTTACTTATAAGTTAAAAATATTAAAAACCATCATAAAGTGAGGAATAATCAACATTTCGAAGCGTCCCCTAGAACCGGTCACGGCAAAAATTACTAATAATAATATTTTTGGAAGTCTGAACATTGAATCCAATTTTTCTCACTATTTTCTGAACAAACTACGCACTACGCCTCGTATGAACAAATTTAATTTTA
>CM052120.1:12907227-12922776 GCA_028454245.1 Halictus quadricinctus | reverse complement strand
CCCCTTAAGGAGAGCTGAGGTGTAGAGGTAGCCCCTGGGCGACAGAAGTATAAATCCGCCACTGTCTGCAATGAAAATGCAGCGGGGCCGTCAGTGTTTCAAATTATTATGAATCATTCAAGCAAGTGAGACAATCGATTTTTCGCTTTCTCAGCGTGCATTATAATGATATTGCCTACTATAAACTAGCATAAACCGCGTGTCGTCGGTCGCTTATCAATCTGCATCCAAGTATGTTTCGGCCAATCAACGCGCCACGATCCTTTTTCTCGGTCCTTCTCACGCTAAACGGAAAATATACGCTGACGGTTTCGGGCCGCGCGAAATAAAAGCTCGTTCGTTCACAGTTACCTCGTAAATCGCGAAGTCGCTGACTAATCGTGTCGTAAATATTCAACGAAACGGGAACGCGCGAAAATGGCGTGGAAACATGTGTGTACGGTAAACGAGAATGTAAAAGCGGGCACTTCAAAACGACGAGAAAGAATACCAACGAAATCTAGAGATGGCGACAGCTACGAAAGGAGACAAATGGCGAACCGAATTTATGAGCTCAAAGAAACGAACCGGCGATTATTTCGTAATTTTTGAAAGTCTATAGTCCATGGCTAAGGATTTTTTAAAATATCTTTCAACAGCAATATATAGCAATTTCTAACTAAATCTGTTCCGAGCAAATTTTGCGCAATGTTTGTATCATACTTTGCGAGCAAGAGGCGGTCAATTTGGTACAAAACCCTGCTCGAAGCAGAATTTTGGTCCCTATTTGACTGCAAAGTTCGATGCCGAGGATCCAATGCCAAATCGAGGCCAAGCCTTGGCTTCGTTATCTATAACAAAGACCTCTAGGGCTGGTCGGTCGCACTAAGACCTTGCTCTAAGAGTACTTATCGGGCAAAAGTCGGAGTAAACCTTGCTGTAGGAGGAAAAATAGAATTTTATTTAAACTTCTAAATTATATAATTTTAAGTGTCGTGTATTTTTAATAATTTAATTCTGTTCTCTCTCCTACAGTAAGGTTCTCTTAGAACAAGGTTAGGTTCGCTCTTAGTGCGACCGACCTGCCATCTATAACGAAGCCAAGGTTCGGCACCGATTTGCTCTTGATTTGGCATGGGAATTCTGCCTGGATACTTTGCACTCAAATACGAATTTGTAGACAAATTTTGGTGGTAAATTCATAGCAAATTGCTTGCTGAGGCAATCTAATCAAATTTCGATCAGAATTATTATATAAAAGATGATTTTTGAGCTTCCTTCTGATACGGTACAATTATCGAAAATCACATTATAAACTAGGATTCCGATAGATAAAATGTTAAGAATTAACGATCTAAACACCTTGGGCAATTGGAAATTCACCAACTGCGATATTTTTATTAAGTTGGATACCTCAAATATTGTGCCTGACAATATACTTATTGCCTAGTCATGTTATTGAGGAAACGTATCCTGCCTGCACATACAATGGGTATAATTATAATAAGAACTGTAAACTGTTTTATAAAATATAGTACGAGTGTGTATTAAATAAAGAATAACTAATATTCGTAAGTTTAAATCTACCGTGTAGAACATATTTGAAATCCGACGCAATGTAATTTTCAGTTAACAATTTTGAATTACTGACACTGACAAAAATGCTTTAACACGTTAGCGACCTCTATCTAAATAGTACGGCCGAACAGTGAACTACACACACCGTACACCTGCAACATGAAAACACAATGTCTGTTCCCTATTGCTGGTTAATTTTTACTTTTTATCATGTTACAAGATACAAAGATCTAACGTTTGATTTAAGAAGTTGACATATAAGAATATGTAGATCTAAATCGTATACAGATTCAACATTCTCGTGGCCGAATATGACTATCTTACCTATCTAGAAATTGAAGAGTGATTATGGAGTACTTTTCTTATGTATCATTTGCAAAACTGTTTACTGAACTAGCATTGAAAAGGGAAATGAATATGGGGCTGTAAAATTACCTTCCGGTGTAGAAGGTGAGAAAAAAATGGTCGAAGACAAACATTATAGTAAAGAAGAAAAAATGGGTCGGAGACATAAAATAAAAGTAGTTAATATTGAAAAAATCTAACCGACTTAAATGAAGCAATGATGAACTTGATTTCTGTTGGTAACGTTGCTCTTGACACGAAAATAATAATGATGCTGTGGCATTGCCGTGTGATGAGATTAAAAACCATGCTGTAAGTGAAACATTGACTTTTAAAAAGTGTATGCAGAAGAAGTATGCAGCTTGTATTCGTATACTCTCGGAACATGCATCATTTACCAGTTACCACATACAAAATTTGTAGGCTTGTCGAAAATAGCGAAGATCTGTCTTTTCCACCTTTTCTCTTTTGCCAGTACAGAAGGTGCATGTCCTCGGCTCAACGCTGACATACTAGTGGTCCTCTGTTCCTGTTGTTATTGGTCATGGTGACACTTCAATTTTGGAATGTTTTAGACTAAAATATACAATATTAAAGAAGTAAATGTAAAAATTAAATACACTAAATATGATAAGGCAATATTTAAAAGGATAGCATTTAATATTTTGGTTCTAAGTGGTCCTTGTTTCACAAAGATACACATATGACAGATATATATATACGGTCATTCGTGAGAAAAGATATATAGGTACATGTGTTAAAAGTTACACGGATCGATCCAGATTCCTTTACTACACGTTTAAAAACAGGTGAAATTTGAAACTTCTAGTTTATATTAAAAAAATAAAATTAACATTGAGAAGCCACGGAAATATAGACAACATTTAAATTTGAATAGATTAGAAATAATTATATTACATACACTACTAAGTAATATAATTACTACCATATACAGTTAGGAACGAAAGTATTGGCACACCTGGCTTTTAATTATATAAATGTATATAAATGATAGAAAAAGCACAATATCAGGTTAATTTTTTTTATTAATTATAACTACTGGATCTATAATTTTAGAATATTACAATAAATTTTATACTCGTTAATTACAAAACAAAAACGAATGATAAACATTAAAAGCAGTTTTTACTGAAACAAAAGTAAAAAGTATAATCCCGTATTTTCTATAACCGCTATTAATCTGTTTGGCATAAAATGCACTAATTTTTTGTAGCTTCTGATTTTATTTTATTCCATTCTTTTTTGTTTTGTAATTAATCAATATAATATTTTTTGTTATATCCTAAAATTATAAATTTAGTAATATTGTGTTTTCTTTTAATCTATGTATATACGTTTGTATAATTGAAAGCTAGGTGAGCCAATATTTTTGTTCCTAACTGTATACATATGTCATTATTTGTATATCACCCATACAGATGCTACTTGATTAAATATTGTATATATATTTTTTATATATATATAAAAAATACCTAATATAGTGTTATATTAAGGGATTACAATGGAACCGTACGGGTATCCGATTATACTGTAATTTTTAATAACGTACAAGTACAGCATTAATTATTTAACATACTTTTACATTGAAAAATCAGAAGTACCTCACAAGACTACAAGCTATGTCGATTAACGAAAATTAACAGTTTACATAATATTCCATTGTATGATATTATTTCAAGATATTCCAGATTTATCATAGTCATTGTATCTTTAATTAAACTCGCGTATACAGTTACGATTATTAATATTTGTGGTTATACATTGTGAATATATCTTTTATGTTTTCCTTGGTCGCTGCAATTTTTTACTTGTTTTTTAAAGCTACATGGTGTCCCCTTTATAATTATTCTAAATTATTATAAACTCATTTGTGCTTAGAATGCATTATTATTTAGGTGATCTATCTTGATCTGCAAAATATTTCGTAGCGTTAGGAAAACGTGTGGAATCTGGGAAATCTGGGGATTCGTATCTGCGTGGATTCAAGCAATCTCTGATTGCTTGACCAAATGCGCGCCTGACACCGGGATCTACTGCGACACCAATGGCAGCGCCATCGACTTCTTCAACGCCCGCACGGGTTACACCTTCCCTGACTAAACGTTCCATGGATGCAGATATTGCAGAATGATTCGGCGTAGGGCTAACCAATAATCGTGGTTTCTGCTGTTCAATTAATTTACGTCGTTTAGTGGGCAATGTGCCTAAATAGGCATCGCTGAATGTCGTTACACCACCGTTTGTCATGCCCTGTGTTTGTAACTGACGGCGTTGTCTTACGCCATCCCGTGCAATGATTGGTACCCAATCCTATAATGTGAAAGAAGTTTTGTATTACCAGCGTTTCACTATATTTTTAATAGGAATGTGCGGGTTCCCGATATCCCGGGTTCGGTCCGGATTGCGAATTTTACTCGGGTCGGATCGGGTCCCGAAGCTATTTCGTGGATCGAAAATATGTATCGGAATTCCCGAGAATTCCTAGAACTCGAAGTTCGTTCTGAGACTAACGTATGTCAATTATTTAACAACATTGTGATATCGGTTTTAACTGTAGCTTTAAACTTTTCTCGCAAAACAATTTTCCTTTTTTTCAATTTTAAGACATAAACAAATACAGAAGAATTATTTTCAATCGGGTTCCCGATATGTTCGGGATCTCGTACACGCCTAATTATTAACTATAGACTTACTGAAGGTAACAGTTCATGATTTGGAAACGTCTCTGGAATTTCTTCACCATCGTCTGGTGCAGGGGTTTCTAAACTGACCCTTTCTTCCACAACTTCAGTCTCCATAGGCTATGGTGATACATATTTATTTAATCTTTTGCAGTCTCATTTTTTATTAACAAAATCTTCGCCTGTAATTTACCTCTGTTTCAGACTGTGCTTGTGAAGGTTGGTGCGATGATTCTGAAGGTACTGCTGACTGTTGAGAGGAAGGTGTTTTGTATACTAACAAAGAAGCAATTTCCGCATCGGTTAGTTGATTTGCTTCGTCAGTATTTGGGGAAATAAATACATCTCGCCACCACGATCCTAAAATCTGCTCGCTGCGCTGCAGCCCCCCAGACTATCCCAAATATAAATTTATTAATTCCATATTTAGTCCAAGAATACAGGATTGAATAATCTAACGAAGTGCATAACTCACCAAGAAACGTGTCATAATCGCTTCAAACCTTGTTCGACCACCACGAATAGAATATCGAAGTATTGCGCGTAATTGTTTCTTTAAAGTCTGTAGAATATTGAATGTTTCTTGTCCGAATGTAACGTTGTCAATATCTTCAAGAAAAAAACTTGGGTTAGAATATTATTAAGAAAAGTTTGTTGTACTGTAAGTAATTTATAAATTATACTTACCATTATTCAACACTAATTGTACAATATGTTTGATATGACGTTGAAGCAAAGATGCTATAGTTGCAACAATATCTATACGGAAACCATTTCTACTATTAATTTCTTCTCCTGCAAACACGGTTTGCAAATGTGGTCTAATTTGTGATAGCAACTCGTTCGCAGCCTGCTCTTGAATTTCTTCCGAAGAAGAATATGGAAAAGTATATATCAGGAATTCTAATACTGGCATTCTTTGATGAGAAATTGGACTCCACGTTCCACGTCGTAAACTTATGAAATCGTCTAGGGTCAGGTTTTGTAACTATTTAACGTAAAAATAATTATTTAACATAAAAATTATTCTGTTACTATGATATAGGAGATAGTACATAATATTATTTGTAAAGAGCATGCTTTCCTATTTACCACCAATGAAGTTAAGTCCAGAAAGAAGTTTCCTTCATTCCTTGGACTCCGCGAGCCAAATACTATTGTGTAAAGCGGCAAATCTCCTGTACCTATACGTGTTCTCCCTCCCTGTCTCTGACCCACATTTAAAGACCTAAAGAAATTAAGTACATTTAACGTTATCCACATTTTTCCAAATAAATAAAAATGTCACATGTAAGGAATCAACGTACTCCTCTACTACCGCTGCTAAATTCGGATATCTACATACATAGAAAATATTCCTCGCTAGATCAAAAACTTCACCTTCAGGTGCCGTATCTTCAGCAGCCGCATCAGGATCTTCAATTTAACAAAAAAAAAAAAGTACACATTAATAAAATTAATATAAATTTTGGTTGTGAATAACTATTATGAATGACTAAAATTAAGGCTACCGGTAACCATTATCGATGAGCGGAATTTTTTTTGGTTACCAGTAACATTATCGATGACCGGAATTTTTTTGCATAAAGATCCGCAATCTAGTTATTTTGGACCTCTAAATTGTAGCGTTTCGTTGCTTGCATCATATTTGGTTACGTACTGTTACTATTGCTACTAAAAGTGGCCGGTTGTGATTGACCAGCCATGGCCCCTCTTAATGTTTGTTGCAGTAAATTCACAAGAGGATTTTGTGTCGATGAAGATGACGACGATGCCGTTGCCGATGATGTACTAGTATTTGAAGTGGTATTTGTAGAATTAGTGTTACTGGTGGTAGTTGCTGAAGTTGTTGCTAAAAATAATTTGAATAATAATTTTACTTTGTACAAGGTACAACAGTTTGTAATAATTATCAATCGACAGTTATTCTAATTAAATACCTGTCTGAGCTTGAGGTTGATTTTCACTTGTCGATGGTTGACTTGTCCGAGATCTTTGCAACATAGAGGTAACAGTATTGGATGTCGTAGATGGTGTTGGTCGAACGTGGTGCGAATTGCAAGGAAGAAACGGATCGAACTCAAGCATTTGACCTATACTCATTCCAACATTTAAAGGATGTGCTTGTTGTCGCGATGTACTTCTAGTTTGCGTTGCTGTGGTAGGATGAGTACCAACGTTACTTCTGAAATCAATAATAACAATTGAATTAGGAGTCTATTAATTACAGTTACGCTTTGTGAATATAAAATATTATGGACATACCGCGCTTGTGTACTTTGTCCAGCATTTGTATTTCCATCGAGCGATGAAACTGTTTGTTGGCCCCCAGTTGGAAGATTTTGGGTAGTAATTGTGGTGGTAGTAATGCCACCTTGTACCATATGACCAGCGACAGCTTCCATTATGTTTCGTATAAAGTCAGTTGGCGCTGAATTCCAGGAAAATGCACCAGTGGTACCGCTTATTCTCACTATGAAGATAACGTAAACTTTGTATACACGAGATCGTTCCAACTCGTACATTTTAAAAATCACAGCAAGAAGTATTTTTCATAGAGGTGCGCGAGAACCCGAAAATGTCGGGTCGAGATCTGATGGACGGATTCTCGAAAATTTCGGGATTCCCGAGCACATTCGTGTTCTTGACAATTTTCGGGATTATTTCTAAAAAGTTCCCGAGAATCTTGATGCATTCGAGAACCCGTATATACTTGGGAATCCCGAAATTTTCGAGAACTCGAGTCAGATATATTCAGGTTCTCGCAAACACCTCTATTTATTCATTTAGCACATACCACCATTATTGTTGTTATTGTTGTTGTTATTATTTTCACCAGACTGAGTCTGTTCACTTCCAGATCCAGTATCCATATTACCTTCAGGGTTAACCGCCATTACTACCATATCGTTTGGTAAGTTGAAAACTGTACCTGCGAAGTATAATGTTTATCAGTTCCCAAAACATTTTGTTTATCTTTTATTAAATGATTTATTTACACGTACCAAATGGCGATTGTGTTTGTTCTTGCTGCTCCGTTTGTTGTTGAGCACTAGCATCAGGTTCTGGTTGCTGACTGTTACTTTCGAAGTTAGTTTCATTTGATTCTGATGGCGCAGCCGTATTTGCACTTTGACTACTTTCCTCGTTAGTATTATTGTTGTTCGAATTTTGACCGTGGATACTAAAATGGGCCTGCAAATATAATCATTACGGAGACAGTTCTAGTAGTCAATAAATTATATACAAACGTTGAAATACAAATAATTACTCAGCTTCACCTCTACCTGAATGGGAACCCCAGGTTGCAAAATTGTCGACTGTTGAATCATAATTGGTCTACATCTCAGATTTCTGGGTGGTTCTTGACCCATGTCAACAATTATATCGCTCAATGCATGACAAGCATGAGACAAGTAGTGTAAGCTTTTGCTAACACCATTCACTATCGTCTGACTTTCTTCAACACTTCCAGGTCCTCCCTACATATATTAATGGTTTTTTATTTTATTAGAAGTGGTTGCTCAGAATGCAATAATTTGTTTGCAGAATTTATTGGAGAATTTGATGTACTTACACCTCGAGGTAATACTCGATCTTCAAGCATAAGCGTGCGATAACGTTCAATATAAGGTCGTAAACAATCCTGAGCATTCATTAACTGTTCTAATAATGCTGCCATCAACGGGGGCCGCGGTGTTCTAAAAATATTACATACATAAAATATATGTATATATCTTATTAAAATTTTTTAGAATTCTTATAAATGTTATTACTGTAATCTAGGTCGTCTCCTCGATTGTCCTTCACTAGTAGATGAATCACTAGTTGATGCAGACCCCTGTTGTTCAGACTGCGATGGTTGCGATTGTTGTGTACCTGCTGATTGTGGCTGATTGTCTTCATTGGTATCATTCACCGGTGCCTCCGCATTGTTGTCGCCGTTTTCTGCTTTTGTATTTTACAATTACATACATAGATACAATTTTAATATTAGGTAGTTGCATATGAAAGGTCCGATTTTCAACAATAAATTTAAACGAACGTAACCAACTTCTAAATAAACTTATGGATCAAATTAAGCACCATTCTAATCAACATATTCTGTGAATGAATTGCAAGTTTTTAAATTGTATTACAGTAGAAATTGAATTGTTGGTCGTTCTCGTTCTTTATTTACAAGATTGTCCCCATTTTGTAGTTTTCCTTACCATCGACGAATAGTGCATTTATCAATCGATACATTTTAACCAAACATCACATCGTGACATCGTTAATATGTTATTTTTCCACTCATATAAAAAGAATATTCGATAACCTTAATAAACTTTATTTAAAAGTAAAATTGGATATCAGACTAAAAATTGAAGGAAAACACTTCAGAACCTTTTCCTAACATTCTAAAATCAGACATTTCGTACGCTACAACCTAATAGCTTTGTATGCAGTTTGTGTTTGTATACGCGCCTCTAAATAATGTGACATTGCTTGCCCCAGCTGCAGACAAAGCTGCTGCAATTACTGCAGCGGTAGCTTCTGTTAATCTGGTGCTATTAATTAATCTGCTTTCATTAACCCTACCAAAAGGAGAGAGTATTACACATTGATTTATTTTACTGTATTAGAGCATAATTATTAAAAGACCCTTTGTACTCACAAATCTGTTTCCATTTGCTGTGCTTGCACTTGCGGTGCTATAGGTGGTTGATTCATTTCAGATGTAGAAGGAGGATTAGTAGGACAATTTGGATCTCTGGCAATTTCCACCGCGAGTCTTCCCATGAGGAGATTCGCACGTTCTAACATTCGTATCGCCAGGTGTAGACGGGTATTGGATAACCTGTTGCTTAGCTGAGGTACTGGTAATGCTATTCAATGGAATATTATATATAAATAAGTTATCTTTCTAAAAATAGATATCATTAAATAAATATCATTTAAGAGATATTTAGTAATCGTACCATGACCTTCAACAATTTCTGGTGGCACTGACATTGCACCTACGTACATGGCATTACCATGCATTTGGGTTCGAGTGACCCTGTAATGTGTTCTCTGTGGATTCTGCCAGACTTGTACACCATGATTTTGTCCTTGACCTTGACTGTTATCATTTCTTCTTTGCCCAGGTTGTGGTGGCGGACGTTGTACCAAATGTATAACTTTTCCATTAACATCTACATAGCAGGTATTTCAATTATTGCACAGCTCTCTTAATTCTTTCTATTTTATCATTCTAATGAGATAATAATGTTTTACCATAGTCATTTAATTTTTTATCATCTTGAAGGACTCTACCGCAATAAATAAGTCTTTGAGAGTCTGCTGGTACTGAAACTGATTCTGCTATATGTTCTTTGAAGCCTCGTACAGTAATTTGCTTTAAAAAATACCAATACAAATGTTTTTCATATATCATAGATCTTCGAATTTATTTATAATTAGTTATATGTTGCATGTTTTTTGGTTTTACAGCATGTTAATAACCAATAAATAATTAACTTGTATGACTTGTAACTTTGTAATTATGTGAAATCAATACAACTAGGTAGGTTTTACATTGCTGCACAAACTAATCTATATTTATTCGAACATACTATACATCAACACATCAGATATTTGATGTCTTGCGTCAAAATTAAAACAGCTAAAATATGAAGAAAATTTCCCAATAATGAATATTACAGTAAATGCATGGATTATTAGAATTTATTTAAAATTAAGTTCATATATTTTTAAAGAAATACAAAAATGTGAATCATAATAATACAGAAATAACATGTAAGAGGTTAAAGATAACAAACATTTCGAGTTAAACATTACAAATTACTTAATAGTGTATGATATATACGATCAGCAAGTGTCGTTGTCTGCATAGTAACAGTTTCTAAATGCGCAAGTGATACCATAAAAGGTAGTAATATAAAATTCTGAGAATCTTGTAGCCAGCAATATCGTTAAGAAGTCATAAACATGCAGAGGTAGGAATTCGTTGTCTTGAAAATTGCAAGGAAAAAAGTACTCACGTCGTCTTCCAAAGAAAAGGCATGATTTTGCGAATCCAAAGTCTTTACTGTAAGGTCAATCATGTTTGATCGGCCTCAACTGAAACTGCAACACCAAAATTTCGGACAAACTGGCAATAGTATTGAGACAGTGACTACGCGTAACACGGAGATATATTTGAACACTCACGCAAGCACGCAGGTACAAGAACTGCAAACGACAATTAGTCACTAACAAACTAGTAAAAAGGACCGTATAGTACTCGAACCACGGAGAATTATGTCTTTATTTGAAAATCGATCCAACGTTACAACCAAATTATGTAATAAAATTCTACCGCGACGATTTTTATCGTTTTTTAAAAAGAACTCAACATCGAAATTTCACAGGCTACAGCCGACACGATACACGTTATTTTACCCAGAATTCGCTTTACCAGCGACTCCATGAGTGTTGCCACCACAGACTCAAGATCCCTACAGAAATTGCATGCAATACACTGAATTATCGACTCTATAGAAAATGCGCTAGTGCGATAGCGGATCCCAGCGAAATCACACGTCTGTAGCGCTAATCTAGGGAATAATTTTGACAACGCATTGGCAGAGAGGAGGATTGCTCCTCTCTGGCATTGGTAACGCCGCAGATTTAAGATAGGGATTATTTCGATAGAGCATTTTCTACAGAATCGGTAATTCAGAACCGTAGACAGAAAAATTCGTCACATGCGATGTCAGTAGAGAAGTCTGTGATTAGCACAGAATATTGTTAGGCGCGCCTAAAAATTGATTTCTATCACGGTGTAAGAAGAATAGGTGGTTCAACGGACTATCTCCAAGTCTTGAAATCTGTTAAAATTATGTCTCAGCGATAGCGTCTTAGTGTTCTGACCAGCCGCTACACGGATTCGTGTCGTAAAGGAAAAATGGCGTCGTCACTGAGAATATACAGGGTGAGTCTCTTAACATGACGGTCTCAAGTAAATTATTTGTTGTACGAAAAAATGTTTCAAACGAAAGTTGTATGATTTTCTGGGGGACATACAGTGCTCTAATGTGTTTTTTTAACTTTGCTTTCTTATCAAGATATGAGGGTCACCTTTAGTTTGTTAAAAAGGAATGTCTAATATTTTTTTTCAAATTCGGATAAATTATAAAATTCTGCGTAAAGAAGTATTATACAAAGTGGGACTTAAAATTAATAATTACCGAGATATTTTCAAATTAATAATCTTTTATTAGAAAATACGCTCAGTCAACGTGATTCGTAACATGACTTTGTTTGCGACGGCAGGCCAGGTTTGTAAACATGTTCCCGGTTAGATGTTAGAAATCATCAACGTGAAGTGCCTATTTAGTATTTTAGTAAACGTTGAAGTTATATTGAAGAAGGTGCTACATTTATTATTACGATGTTCAGTAATAATAAGATAATTGTTTTTGGTGAGTGTGAAGAAAATGCTATAAGAGCTAAGATCTTGTAGCACGCTAAGTATCCTGATCGAGACCAGCCATCGCATTCTACCTTTTTAAGGCTTAGTAAAAGACTTAAAGAACAAGGAAATTTTAATGTACAGAAACGTAAAATTTATCGTAAAATTATAAATAATGAAGAATGTCGTATTTCTACCTTAGCAGCTATTGCCCATAATCCGCATACCAGTACACGGCAGATTTCAAGTGGTATGGGCATTAGCAGAACTTTCATCCGTATCACCTGTCAGTATATGCAATATGCATGCAAGAAATATGCATTATTGAGCAACAGGGAATCCACATTGGATTCGTGAAGTTGACCATCAACGCCAGTGGAATGTGAATGTTTGGTACGGCATAATTGGTCATCAGATCATTGGACCTTACTTCCTTGAAAGATCACTAACAGGTCAAACATACTTCACATTCTTGTCTGAAACATTGCCAGGCCTAACAGAAAATGCATCATATTTAATACATCAAATAATGTGGTACCAACATGACAGCTGCCCAGCACATTATGCTCGGCAATTGCAATAAGTATTAAGTAGAATATTTCTTAATTGTTGGATCGGACGTGGCAGTAACATTGGTGGGCCACCTCGCTCGCCATATTTAAAGCCGCTCCATTGTTTCCTTTGGGGAACATTAAAAAATGAAGTTTATCGCGAGCCACCAACGACAGCCAAGATATGTGAGGACATATTATTAGTGCATGTGCTGAAGTAACTACAGAAACATTGGAAGAAGTTCTTCGCTCACTGATAATTCGATTATGCAAGTGCATTGACTGCAATGGACAGCATTTTGAATACCGCTTGAAATAAACTTTGTTTTAATATATCTCGTAATTATTCATTTTAAGTGCCACTTTGTATAATAATTTTTTACGTAGAATTTCATGCTTTATCCAAATTTGAGAAAAAATATTAGACATACCATTTAAAAAACTTTAAGTGAGACTCATATTTCGATAAAAAAAGCAAAGTAATAAAAAACAGGTTAGAGCACTGTATGTTCCCCAGACAACCATGCAACTTTTGATCGAAACATTTTTTCGTACAACAAGTAACTTATGAGTTATTTGAGATCGTCGCGTTACGAGACATCCCCACAAGCCTATTCCAATGCATCGCATGATAATTTCGAGACAATAAATTTGGGAAATAGTTTTACTTATATTGTCAAAATTTTACTGACATTTAGGAAAACCAGATTTTTGCACACGTTTGGACCTGCTTGGCGAGGAAGGGGATTTGAAATTATGAAGACTGAAAATTATCATGCGATGCAGTAGAATATGCCTCTAGGAGATACCACTGACAAAAAACGTATTGACAATGGTACCTCATGGGTGATGTGGAAATCCATTGATAAGAGAGTCGCCCTAATGCGCCACGCGCAGTTCATATTGTACGAGTCTGAGATGGCTTGACAACTTGGATCGTCACGGAGAGCGAGACGCGCAGCGCCGATGAGATACTGTTACAGACTGCCAGCCCTTGTGCTATTCTGCGAGCCTGCAAGTGACAATCGCGAACGATTATGTTGAGGGCGTGTGAATTATTCAAGTTCCTCTTGAAGTTAAATTCATCCTCTTCGTTTCCATTTTTTAATGAGCAAATGATATCGAAAGCAGAATTAGTTTTACTCTAACGCACAACAAACATTGTACACATCTTGAAAACAATAGGTCATGGGTAATCATTATATTGTGCTCTCATTTGGATTACCATTTCCAATGAGAAAAACAAAATATTGAAATGGCACTTCAGGAAGCCCCGAGTTCGCCAATACCCGTACTCAATCACGGCCCCATCCGTGAGTGAGCCCCTGGGGGACCTCCGATCGGAGGAATACCAATTTTAAGCAAAAAATGTCAATTTTAAGAAAAAGAACTTTTGAAAAGTACAGAAGCAAATTTCAAATAAGAAATCCAGAAAAAACGTTGATGATGTACAGTGAATGACAAGGTATTCCGAAACAAAAACTGTGTTTCGATGAATAATTGAAAGGAGCTTACCAAGAAGGTAAAGGTGGGCCCAGGGTAAACAAGGAAAGCATTGAAGGCCCCTTGGCTCGTCCCGAGCTAATGTAAGTTTTTATAATTAGCAAGTCTTAAATTCTATTTTACAACGTTATCGCAAATTGTAAATTATGTGCAGCTATTAGCTCGATATTTTTCTCTATTTGTAAGATACTGGAAGTTCTTACAAATAGAGAATAATACCGATTGCCCAGGTCTCACCACGAGGAGGTTGCTGCACAAGAGACCCGAAAGGAAGCCAGAAAGAATTCAATACGCTTCGTTCTGACTCCCTTTCTTACAACGACGATTTACAATCTTACAAACTAAATTTCGCAGATCTCTAAATGGATGAGATTACTTTTCCACAGAAAGAAAAGTTCACTTTTCCATTTAGCGTATGTCAAGTAATTATTGCGGGGCAAAAGGTATCGAAAACGAATCAGGCAGAAGGCTCTGATTCTTTCAGAGAGAGAAACAAAACCAAACCAGAGCAGAAGGCTCTGGTTCGAGGGTGACGCGACGCGTATAATGTTTGCAGAGCTTTCTGCCGACCAGTATACGATACCCGACGCTCCACACGGAGAATGATGACCAGGGACGCCTCCACCTTTTAGTAGATCAACCTAACCCCAACTACCCGCCACGAGCAACGCTGACGCAACAAGGCGACGAAGAGACTTATGGGGAATGAAACCCCTGCTCCCGGCGCGAGCCACGCCAGCGTCGACATGACTTAGGCAGACATTTTACGAAGGAAGGGTTCTACCTGGCGAGTACCGCTCCCTGACCATCATTTCTCAGTGCATTCACGCCGAATATCGCAACATGGACCGGTTCAAAACTTGCAAGCAAGGTCCGACACAGCCTCCCGCTGTGTCGGAGTTAACAATCGAGTCGAGCAAAGTGAAGTTAGGGCAATAACTACTCGACATATTTACAACGACGATCTTAAGAATTAGACTAATTCTAACTTACAATTAATCGCAGTCTTCGTTCGTTGTCGATATCGTTGACGTCTTCGTTCGTTGTCTGTTGTTGACGTTTTCGTTCGTTGTCGATGTTGTTGACGTCTTCGGTCGATGACAAAGATGAGCTGTCGTACTCCAGCTGAAGCAGACAAATCATAATTAGTCACAATTCCATAGAGGTACAAAAATCGAAGGAAACGATGAAAAGAAGACGAAACGTTGACATGAAGAAACGACGCAGTACAACTCTAAACCCCGTACACGAGTACGGCCTACCCAACACGCACAAGAGTGCGAATCTAACCAGCTCACGAGAGCCAAGCTAACCCCGTACACGAGTACGGTCTACCTAACATGCACAAGTGTGCGAAACTAACCGGCTCACGAGAGCCAAGCTAAGACCAGCTCACGAGAGCCAAGCTAACCCCGCACACGAGTGCGGCCTAACCGACAAGAATTCAACAAGA
>CM052120.1:12886413-12907127 GCA_028454245.1 Halictus quadricinctus | reverse complement strand
TCGCCAATACCCGTACTCACCCACGGCCCCATCCGTGAGTGAGCCCCCGAGGGACCTCCAATCGGAGGAATACCAATTATATGTAAAAAATAAAATATAATATAATTTCAAGGAGAGAAACTTTTGAAAAGTCCCGACGCAAATTCGAATTAAAAACACAGAAATAATAATTGATGTTGAATAATAATTGCGTTCGTTGAATGAACACGAATTCCAAAACAGAAAGTGTATATTTGAATTGTTACTTACAAAGAGCTGCTGAAAGTTGACCAAGGTGAGCGAAGACAGCTTCCAAGAACCTCGCCGTTTCCAAAATCCACCCCGAGCTAGCTTAAGGTGGACCAGGGAAGTTTTAAATGACCGTTGGTCTACCTTAAGCTAGCTAAAGGTAGACCAAGGTCGGCCAGTAATGTCCAGTGAAACTCTGGAGGATCCCTGGTCAACTGGAAGGTAGGCAAGAGTGGGCCGGGGTGGTCAAGGTGGGCCAGGGCAGCTCCAAGGTCCTTCGGTCTTCTGGTCCCGCAGTACTTCCGCTCTCTTCTGAGTGCGCACCTCGACTGACTGACTGAGCGCGGCCGCCGAGTTCAGTTGCGCGGTACGCGGTGCGCAACTCGCCCACCCCAATTAATTTCGGTAGATCTCGATCGCTGTGATAGTAATCGTTGATAAATTTGTTATTTCTGCCTGTTTAATGTTTATAACAATTTCTTTTGGTAATGATATCAACAAGCACTCCCTTAAATATCTTGCCATCTATTTATTTAGTAAAAATAAATTATAGAACTCGAGATAGAGAGTAACTTTTAAGCCACGAATATTCGCACGCATTAATTTATCGAACACAATAGACTCATAAATTTCTTATTTCTGGTTGTGTAATGTTTACAACAACTTCTTTCTCCAGTGATGACGACAAGCACTCCTTTGACCATGTATCCATCTAATTTCTTAGAAAAGGTAGGTAATAGAATTCAAGGTACAGAATAACTTTTAAGGGGGCCGGCAGGTCGCCTCTGTGTAACACACACACATGAACACACATACATGAAATCCATATACGTATATGAACTTGCAAGGGTCAAAATCTTGACAAATTGACGCCTCAATATTGCAATGAGCAGTTTAAAAGTGGTCACTTGTGTTTCCTAAAAGTCCAATCTAGATCTGTCCAGAGCCCAAATTGCGAATTTCTACCTCATCGTCGAGTAATTTGTAATATTCGGCAGAATTCTCGCCTTCTGAAGCAAGGATGACGTCACAAGATGGCTGCCGCAGAGAGATTCTCTTAATTTCGAGAGATTTAGTGTTCGTATCGAAAAAAAGACTCTGGACAGACGTAGAAAAGACATGTACAAACACGTTGGTATACATTTACGGGTTTGATGACATGGCAACAGTGAGGCGAAGGATGATATGTGGCAACCATGTCTAGTCGCTAGCTTTCTCTCTCAATTTTCGTTTCTCTCTTCCGCTACTACTCAATCTTTTTACCATCCTCAGTCGGCATTTCATATATTCTTTTTTACCGATATGTTGTAGACGCGACATAGTTCCACGAAAAAAAATTTTAACCATTCCACAATTAGTTTTCCCTATTGACCGTTCGAGGACTGTTCGAGGATTGGCGTGACAGTCAAGGCCAAATGCCTGCCGGCCCCCTTAAACCATGAACATTCTCACGGTATTTCATTTCGTGCGACACGAAACAGGATAAGATGAGATGACTGAACTGGTCTATTCTTACGTCTCGTCTGTAATATTAGTTCCACAATATTAGTTTCGACCGATACGGTAGGATGTGACACAAAAATGGTAAGGGGGCTCTAGAGCCCCGCGGACGTGAGACAAAAAAATACATTGGGTGATTGGTCTACTCCTGCACCTCGTCTGTGATGATACTACATTGTGTCGGTATGGTAAGAAATGATATTTAAATGATAAAAAATTGTTTTCCGAATCCCCAAAAATCTTCCTTGCAAACATTTTTTTAATATAAAATGAAGCTATTTATAACATTTCAGCCGAATCGGATTTGGCCGGTTTTCAACCGGAATCGAAATGAAACATAAGTAGAAATAATAAATCATTTACTTACGTTACAAAAATTTTAATAAGAATTAATGAGTAAAAACGGGTAAAAACAAAATTTATATCTTTTCAGTTAACTATATTATTTCTATACATATTGTGTAACAAAACAATATTTCTTTGAACAAAGTAGAATTGAACTAATACAATTAAAAGTATAACAAAAATTAACGCAATTAACTTCAACTTAAATTGTTAGTTGTCAATTATTGAACTTGCAGGTACTTACTTCAAAAGAGAAAAAAGACAAAAATAGTAAATACGTGTGCGTACGCATTCAATAATTGCAAAGAAGCAGAGCATTGGTTTAAAGTATGTAAATCTATTGCAATATATGACATGGGTAATAAGCCAAAATTAATTTGACTACATTTCGTATTTTTGTAATACATCCTTCATAAACACTATTTCCATCGTTTAAATACAGGAGTCATATACATGTGTAGCCTCCAAATCATATTAACCAATCGTAGTAAAAATGAAGTATACAGAATATTCAGTTCTTGCTAATACGCCTAAATCCACGAACTATCGGTAACATTGGGCGCGACACCGAAATGGTACGGGCGCACTTAGAGCCCCCCGAGCCCTGAACAGAAAAACCCATAAGATGCAATGTCTGTTTGATGATCGGGGCTTTAGAGGCTAGAGCCCTACAAGCATGCGACAGAATAATACATTGCAACCTTGGAAACCTGTGACACAAAGCTAGTATGTAAGTTCAATAGTGCAATTAAGTCATCAAATAATTTATATATTTTTGTATCATATCTCTGCTTATAGGCCAAATTTGGCCTAAAGCTAGTATAATAAAAAAAAAAAAAGAAAAATACATTGGGTAATGGGTCAATTGCTATACCTCATTCATAGTATTGCGAAGCAAAAACACAGACGAGGTGTCTCGTCTGTAGGAAAAGGTCATGGAATTGAATATCGTGAAACAATTGTTGTGGTAGAAGAAATGTTTGTATAAATCGTCATATACTTCGGCTTTTATCTTCTATTCCAGATCTTGTTATTACCATTTTCTAAGATCATTACATTACATTAAGAAAAGAGCAACTGCAAAATTAAAAATATTTCATTCAACTGTTACTGGTAATACAATCCGGTTGTAGATTTTACAAAAAATCAAGTATTACCATCTGTGAAATGTATTTTCTGTTAAAGTGTGTGGAACTTCCCGTGTTCGTCACAAGAGGGCTAATCCGTTACCAATTCCCATACAGTGTATCACATAACTGTCGTCACAATTTTTTAAACATTTCCGACAAGTTGATAAAAAACGTGTCGAGCAAAGTTATATACACATATATTAGGATATTTATGTTCATTAGTCTATCAGACTATTTCATAAATACTATTTTCATTGTTTACACGTACCTGTCCTATGTATTTATTGATACAGACTATATCAACTCGTAGTAGAAATAAACTATATCGAACATTCGATTCTTACTAACAAGTCTGAATTCATGAATCATCGGTAATATCGGACGTGACATTAGAATGGTAATGAAGTTCTAGGACCCCGCAAAATCGGGTCATGAAAATACATTGAACGTTAGGCCTATTCTTATATTTCGTTTGTGCTACGACTATTAAAATTATCATTTCGTTAGTTGCAGAGTAATATTTCACTGCAATAACGCACTTCTCTATACATTGCTTATTGACAACAATAATTTTCATAAGCCTGAAAATAGTCAATATAACAAATATTAAGTTCGTTGCAGGAAGTAAAATTTCCAAAACGTAAAATTTTAATATATCTCTTGTAAGAATCATTATTAAAATGTCTTTACTTCACCGTTCCATGTAGAAGGGATGCAGGGAACATTTGAATAAAAAGAAGAGTATTTCTACCATTATTTTAGACACGGCTAGAGTTACATTGAGCGAGGAAATCGAGTTCAGAAGAAACAGCGCACGAAACACGGATCGATGTGCTTGGTGCATCGTTTTAAAATCAAGCTAAGCATTATCTAGACTTAGACTGCTGTCCACGTATCATCTAGCATTTCCTCGTTCTCCGTTGGCCAAGCCGATGGGAGCTAGGTCGAAGGATAATTAATCACTAATTTCGAGAATGTAAATAGTTCTCCATCGCGAAATAGGATGGGGGCACATGTGCCGTACGTGCATTCACCCCCGTTACCGTGGGTTAAAGTCCCCGCTTCACCCTTGCCGTTATCCTTCGAGCAAAAGGTCACGTACCACTACCCTGTCGATCGTTCACCTCGTCCTGGGAGTCGCTCCAGGTTGCCAGGTTAAAGCGGAAGATATGAAGGATCACTCTATACTTTACATGCGAACCTAGAACGCTGTAAAACGTGAAAGGGAAGAAATAACACCGGCTCATATTGGCTTCGGCGTTATCAAATATGTATCGGGACGACGCGGGTTTAAAATGTATTCGATGGTAAAAACACGTTTGATCAATCGACTAAAAATGTCTTTTACCATGATAAAATGCAAGAAATTTTACTAGAAATTATGAATTTATAAATAACAGTAAGGATATCCTGCACAAGAATTGTGGGGGTGTCAACTGGCGAAAAATTTTCAATTATTTTATATTTTAAACAAAAAGGATTATTAATGGATCTATATTGGAACTATGTTTCGTCTTACCGCTTTACAAAGCACTGATCAGTGTTTTTAAATTCGCGAAACGAGCGCACCCTTGTTACTGCACCCCGAACAACCCGGTCGAAAATGGCGAATTAATTCGCATTCCCTTATCGGGACAGGGATATATTAAGTCGCCTAATAGACTCCGATATCAAGTTTCGCACCCTGTGAGCACGAAACACACGTCGGCGAACAAAGACAGGGACTAACGAGACGGATTAAACAATGAACTCGGGTATTGCGTTCACCGGTCCGACGAAAGGAGTATCCAGTGTCAATCGGTGGCCCCGCCCGTTATTTTCGGAAGGCGATAAATAATTATCCGTGGAGGTCGAAATTTCTGTGTTTGCATGATGTTTCGACACGCCTCGTAATCCTCGGACTTACGTAACGGCCGGGACATCACGTGAGGAGGCTTACATAAAAATGACGTAATGATTACAGCGTTATACCGTGGTCTGCTGCGTCTGCACGAATCGAACACAGACCCCGAACAGCTAGACGGACACACATCCACCGGGAGTCGCTAATCCTGGGCGAAGATCAACTTGCGAAAACAGGACAAACGTGGAAACACGATTTATGTTGTATAGCAGCCGGGTGTCTCGAGAGCTCTGTTCGCTTAACCAGATTCGCACTTAGCCCACCTTAGCCCTGCCCTCTTGTCATTCAGCGACTCCCAAAATATAGACTTCACGCGAGGTTAAATTTCATTCTTTTCTCGAAAATCAATATTTGTCATTCGCATCAAGGGAACGTTGACCAACGGGATTACTAGTTTTATCAGTTGCGAACAACGCGAATAATCTTTCAACCCTCCACAACTGTAACTTTGAGGTCCCACAGTAGCGCAATATTTTGGACACTTCTCTGGAGCCAGAGAATATTGCGGTGTTACAGTTCTTTCATTTCTAGTCATATACTTGTTAAACCTTTCTCGTGTATATATATACATTTTCGCCAAACTTGTCTTATCTTCGCTTTGACACCATGGACAGATTAACTCCAGATAACTAAATTTCCGTAAAAGTGAGGATAGAATGTCTGTGAAATGCCCCACTTAAAAAATTCAAAAACTACTACACCTTTCTAACAAATTCATATGTCTCTTAAAACTGCATTCATTTTAGAACAGACGTTTAAAGAATCCAAGCACGCATACATATATATGCCATCCCGTGTGAATGTGTTCACCCCCGAAGTGGCATGTTTCGTTATGCAAAGTGCGTTGGCCACTGGCAAGTTCTTTTTCGCTGCCACGCCATTTGCATTAAGTAAGAAAATCGTCTCGTCACCAGGCATAACGTTACAAATAAAATAAAAAACTATCACAGTTGTTATTATTATTATTACACACAAGCGAATACATACATTGATGATGATTATACCCACTTAAGAGGACACATTACCCGATGGAATCCGAAAGGCGGTACAGTCTTTACAGTCGTTACTCGATATATGTCCCAAATGCCTAGCCGATAAAAGTCCCAGAGTTATTCCCACTGCCGCGGAATATACCGCGTGAGGGGCCAAGAAGGATCAAAGAATAGTATTTCCTGGCCGATATATGTCCGTGACTGGACCCAAGTTTTGGACATATATCGAATAAACATTTTAGGATATTTTTGCAAGAGTGTTTTTATTTGACGTGATTATATCGACGCAGCTAGCGTAGTTATCCAGAATGAAATTGTAAAGACAAGGAACGGAGAGGGGTTACCATTCAATTCGACAATTGTATTAATCCGCGCGGTCCAGTCGGAGAGCTCGCACGAAAGAGTCCAGCCCGATTTCCAGGCGGCACCCCCGGGATTTCCACCCTCGCGATTCCCGGTGTTCCGTAAAATCCGGAATGCATCTTAAACGCCTTGTGGCTGTTTGCCGGGGTGACCACGCGGTTTCCGTCGTCGAAACGCTTCAATCGCCCGGAAAATCTAACTGGAGGTGATTCCATGGTAAATTCGCGAGGCGAATCCCAACCCTCTAGTTGGCTCGCACCGAGCCGGACCGAGCCACGGAGGATCGCGTTGCTACGATTTCGGACAGAGGAGCGTACGTTGCACTCACCAGAAGGGAGTGTCCCGTGCGACCCTCCCCCCCTGCCTCCCCCGCCCCCCAACTTCCCCGCCCTCTCCGACCCCCCCGCGCACAGTGTACCCCTCCTGTGATACCCTAGCTACGACCCTGGGTTCCGTGTCTCCCGGGCTGCACCGGGGGGTGAACGCCCTCGCCTGACCCAGACTCAGAATCGATCTCCATTCGTTGCACCGTTGGCAACCCTCACCCCCTCCCCTCCCCTACCCTTCTGCTCCTCCACCTCCTCCTCCTCCTACACCTCCACCCTTCCGAGTACCCTGGGAGGCTCGTCACACTCGCGGATTTTATTCTGGTTAATCATTGATGGCGATAGGATCGTGTATATCACCGGATGCAACGAAATCTGATGGGGCATTGTTAGAACTTTGCGGGAGTGTATGTCACCACCATATAACACGGCAGTTAGGCTTCAACTCTTCTATAACACGGTACTACTTTGAAAGCATGGTGCAAAAATTGAGACAACCCTCTTGTAATACGACATGCTTACAACACGGTTTCCGTATAGCACGACCTCCGTTACTCTTCAACTAACCCCACACAACACGGGAGTTCCAGAAAGAGCTGAAATCACTTTATCTACCGGTGGGTCTACAAAGTGCACTCGACAATACGGTACAAAAATTGTAACTACCCTCCCACACAATACGCTTATAACGTTTGCATTTGTAGCATGGTTTATTTACCCTTCGACTAGCCCCATGCAACACGACAGTTCAGCTCCAGAACTGATTAATCTAGCAAAGCATAGGACTAGGATCACAAAATTAACATAGTTACGGTAAATTAGGAAAATTCATTCAACTCTTTTGTAACAATAGTATCACGCTGAAAACACGGTGCAAAAATTGAGAACCTTCCCCCCCCCCTGTAGTGCGACGTTCTTATAACACGGTCTTGTTGTCATCGACCTTTCGATTATCATCCTATGACACAAATAGTCTCATCACACTGTTTTACTGACCTGAACAGAGAGTTCACCTGGTGCACGTAATAATACGGATTTTGTGTATCGCTTTTGTTACCGAAAACCAATTTAGTAGACAGTTTCCCGTTCACGAGTCCATACGTATTAACGTAATTATAGCACAGCGCATTCTCAGAATAGAGTTTCGATACAACACATTCCCACTGCATTATTTGCATTAATTCTACGTTTAGTTTATCACGGTTCCGATGCAACACGGAGCGAATTAATGTGTTATAAGAGGGTCGAGTGTATTTGAACATGTTCAATCTCGGATTCCCGGAAAATTGCCGATATGTCAACTGTGATAGTTTTGTTGAAATGGTGGCGCAATAAAGAAAGTTATTTATATACGATTTGACCGAAACAGAAAAATTGACATTACAGAGGAAAGTTGTCAGTGACAAAGAGACTGCGTATCTTTATGCATTTATGGCTTCTGAGAATTTTCAAAAAATGCTAAAATGTAACATTCGACAGATATTTATTTTAGATTTTCAAAGGCTACTACCACTGGAGATGAAATTTTATTTGATTCCATTTTCTGAAAACACCTCTAAAAAAAAAAATTGCAAATTGCATAAACATTCGCAGTCTATTTATCACTGTGCTATAAATACTATAATTTCCGGCAATTTCATCCTAGGGTCGAGTTGAAAGAAGAAACGGCGATAAAGAAACCCATTAAGCAAATCATTTAACTCTCGCTTCGTGACCGCAACATGAAAAACGGAATTCAATAATGTAAATTCACTGATAAATATCGTGAGTGAAACGTTGCGTTTACGCAGCGTTGTTTCTTATTCGGTTAACGATAGATTTTTGCGTTTGCCGCGTCCCATCGAATTGGTCGTTCGCGTTATTAGGAATTAATGTCCCCCGAGCTATCGATTCGCACACAGAGTAACACGCTATTCACATGTTTGAATAGTGAAATGATAATTGATCCGCGGTACTCGAGGCGTATGTTTCAGCCCTCTAGTCATTGTAAGCATCGAATTCGAGCAAGTACTCCGCGAGGAGACGAACCATCTGTTTTCACGAGCACCACTCGATGGATTTTCGAAACAACTCTTGGCCATTCAGCGCACCGATAGGCCTGCTAACGAGCGAAATGAAATCCCCACCTTCCCCTCTAATTATTGTCGTTCTCGTGCCGTTTCCGCGGTTGTTCCGCGACAAATACGAAGGGTTGATATTCCTTCGCGACCGGCGCACAGTGTCGCGAATGGCCATTCTAGGTGGAAAAAAATCATAGATTGTTAGATCGTGAAATGAGATTCAACATATGTGGAACCTTTAAAAATAATATTTTTATTGAACAATATTATAGAACCGGTCATTTGACCGTGGTAGGTTCAGTGTTAAATACGTATAACAATAATATCTAAATATAATAATATAGAAATAATTTTTCGCTAATATCGTTGTCTAATATTAGAAGTAATTAACAGCGTCGTTATTAAGTAGTTTGTAGATACACGCAAATTCTTCCTTGTGTGGCCAATCCTAAACCTTCTTATGTCTTTGTTGTGAGCTACTCTTTAGACATCATGCCAATTGGCAATAGGTACGATTTGCTTATTTCTACACTATGAAATAATAATTTGTGCACTGTAACGGGCTTATAAAACCAAGGATATAAATTTAAATATAAATCTTTCGTTTCGCGAACAAATTTCTCGGAATTTAGAAAATTAATGTTGTGACCTGAAGAAAGAGCAGATAAGATATAAAAGAAATCGTTCAAGAAGTTCCTTATTAATTATTAGTTCCTTATTCGGTCCACCGTACGGTGTTACAAAGATTTTAGAAAATTGTGACAAGCAGGTTAGCAGATATTTGCAGCTGATTTTTGTCAGAATCCCTTCTATATAGTTTGAACTTCATGCAATAAAAATTTCAAGATGGGATCTTCTGAGACTTTCTAGTTCTGCTCTATTAAAGTCAATTAACCGGCATAGAAAACTGATACTTAAAAAATCTCTAAAAATTATTGTAAGGGACTTTATTAACGAACTTTGCGAACATTAATGTAAATATTTACTTATGTTAATATGGAATATCCTGCATAGAAGCTTAAAGATTCATATTTATTGCTCTGACATGATTTTCTTTAGAACAAATATAAACTTACGATTTCGCCGTATTACAGTTCGGAGTTTTCACGTATTGATTTCGATACTTATATCGCTATTAAATGAATTATTATGGGTATAATTAGGCTTGGTAAAAATTCCGAAAGAAGAATACATGCATGTTACATCTATTTTCTGACATGACTTTTTTCCATCTAAAATGACCATTTGCGACACTGTGTGGCGCGGCGCGGTGATTACTATAATCTTTCGTAGGTATCGGCCGTTCATAGTTGCGGCTCGTTGTTCATTCACCCTCCTTGGTGTTCACGAAATTTCCTGGAACTCGAGCGGAATTATGGCAGGGGAGGAAATTGCGTATTGAAAATGCTGATCTTGAAATATTCAAGGAATCGTGGCGGCGAGATCGATCGCTCGATGGCTGCGCTAATACTCGATCATCTGCTATTTCAGTATCTCTAGGATTCATGAATTCTCGATAACGTGTTATTTTAGCGAACTGTTTCTCTCGCAAAACGCCGCGGTGGCTTTGAGTAATCCTTGTCACCAATGGCGAGGCGATCTAAGGAAATGGTTACATTATGTTCCAACTGAACTCCGTGATGCGAAACGACCGCGCAATTTCAAACACTGCGATGAAAGTTCGATTGAAAATACAGCGATTTCTGTCGCTGTCGGCTCGAAAATGGCGAAAAACCGATCGTTATTGCAAGAGAAACGAAGGAAATTGGAAAGTTTAGTCGCGAGGGGCTCATCAAGCTATAGAACGTTACAAATTACTCGCAATGCAAGAGTAAATGTTTTTCTCCGACTATTTTTCTGGGAGCTCCGTGTTTCGTACAAAACTACCGCAGAGTTTAACGCAGTATGTACGGTGATTCACGCATCATTTCAATAAAAAAACTTTCCGTTGTTTTCGACGATATGGAATTTCGGAGAAATGGTAAAACACGTGTCACTGTATTTTTAAAGAAGAATCTAAATACAAGTCTTCACGTTTGTAACATTTTTCAGGTTTTGAAATATAGATATTTTTCATAGGAAAAAATTCACCTCCCTTTTTCATCGTCAATAAGAAGAAAAGTTTCTTAACGTTCTATAAATGGCGTAGAATGACCTTGGAGCACCGACATATTTGGCATTGGATGGGCTATACGCCTATCTAAATAAAAATATACGGTTCCATTAAAAAAAAAAAAAGAACTGAAAAAACAAAGATATAGAGAATAAAAAACCGTATCGATTGGTGCATCAAAATGTATACGGTTCTATTAAAAAAGCCGAAGTAAAATCTCCTAAACGCCTCCGCTGATAAAGAAGTCATGTACACCGCATCATGTCCCCCCTGATACCCTCTCGAAATAACTTTTTTGTACAATGCATAATTTAAAAGTTATTCGAAGTGTTCAAGTTAGGTGCTTCATCCTGTACATATGACAATTCAATTATACAGGGTGTCCCAAAAATGTTGTACTGTCTTGAAAGGGATAATTTCTGAGATCATTAGGAGCAACTTTTTCCTTTGCCAAAAATGTTCTCCGTGGCTTCGTTGAGGAGTTATTAACGAAAAACACGGACCAATCAGAGCGCGGCTATAGCAGAGGAATCCCAGCTCGGCGACGGGTCCCGCTGAGCGTGGCGTTGGCATTGGCTGAGTCAGAATCCGCCTGCTGTATCAGCGTTCTGATTGGTCCGTGTTTTTCGTTCATAACTCCTTAACAGAGTCTCGGAGAACATTTTCGTAACGGAAAAAGTTGCTTCAAGTTGAATCAGGAATCACCCCTTCCAAGGAAATACAACATTTTTGGGACATTCTGCACGGGTATCATTCATTTTGTTCCAGAATCTTTCTCCATCTATCATTGAAGATTCCATCGGTCCAAAATTTTTCAGGTTTTTCACCGAAAAACTTTTCGCGATTCATTTCGTTTAGCCGAGGATCTCCTTCGTTCAACGTTATTATGAATAATCTATTTTTCATCACCCGCCGCTGTTTGCTTAAAAAAGTGGTGTCTTCTCGTTGCGTTTGTAGAGTGAGTCGCAGATGGTAGTGCAATCCATCACATTTTTCTTCGTTAAACTACGCGGAGCGGATACATCAAAACGATTTACGTAGTGAGCCTTCGCGAAATGCTCGTGGATGGTGGTTCCTGATATTTTTATCTTTCCTGCTAATTCACTTGTCGCGCAGCGGTGGGTTATCCTCGAGCAGCGTTTTGATTCGATCTTCATCAACGGTGAAGGATCTAGCCGGGCGTTCTTAGTCGCCAAGGTTGAAATCACCAGCTTTAAATTTAGCGAACCACTTCCGCGCAGTTCTTTGTATAGGTACTGACATAAGAGAAACGTACCTTTGTTGTTTACGTGGCATTTTTATCTCTCCGGTAAAAGGAAAGCATTCAGTACCTACAGTGCACTTTATTTCCTTCCATATTTCTGCGGTTGTAGGTAGGAACGCCGCCATGTTCACATACTTTCACTTTCGAGATACACTGTTTACTCTATATGCGTCCAAAACACGGGTCTAGTCACAGACATATATCGACTAGGAGATACAGTGATTTTTCTATATATGTCGCCAAGGCCTGCATAATAAACGTCGCGGAATTATCCCCACTACCGCGGGGTGTACCACGTGAGCCTCGGACGCCGTGGAGTGTAAACATAACACTGCTCGGATATGTCACTGGCAATACCCGTGTTGTTGACATATATCGAGAATTCACTGTACTATTCTTTGATCCACGCGACCTGCGTGCATACCCTGCGGCAGTGGGGATAGTTGTGGGACTTTTATCGGCTAGGAATTTGGGATAGAGTGTTTCAACTAACTCGAGCATCTAAAATATCTCGCTTGTTTTTTATAATAGAAAAAAATGTCAGAGGAAGACATTGGTTGGTTCAGGAGGGTAAATATTATGATAGGCAAAAAAATTTGTTGATTGTTATATTTTTTGAGATTTCAAGATCATCGAAGTTTTTTTTAAATAGAATGATATATTTTTATTATCGCTATATGATAGCCGAGGTCAAAACGAATCCAACGACCTGTAATATTATAGCCTTCACGTGACCTTGAGTATGAGAAATTCATAAAAGTAGGACACTTGTTGTTAATAGTGGAATAACGATGACATGATCCTCCTAGGGTTTCAAGAGATGTTCTTGAACCATGATTAATGACTGTAAACACGCTCACAATAAATTGTAAACACTGATACAAATTCTTTTCGTTTCGGTGACTCCAATCAGTACGTTTCAGAAATTCAGCGGGATTTATTCGATTGTGAAAGATAACGTAATTTCTCTGAAACGATGGTGTACAGTGATGCAGAAAAAATAGAAATGATTTTAGTTTATGATGAGGCTAAAAGTAACTCAGTACAAGCATCTCAACTGTACGCAGGAAGATACCCAGAGAGAAATCATCCTTCTCGACAAAGTTTTGATCGCATAGTTCAATTGTTTTCTAAAACAGAGAGTATTAAATCACTGAACAGAAAACGATCAAAGCTTATTACTGAATAAAGCTTATTACTTACTTAAGCTTATTTTGTATTGGCTACAGTCAATATTGATCCTACTACAAGTTGTCGAAAAATTGTCTCTTTCGGCATTTCCAAAGCAAGTATGTTCGGAATATTACAATGTTATACATTTCATCCATACCATATTTCCTTACATCAGGAGCTTCATGGCAACGATTTTCAGAATCGCATTGCTTTTTGTACATGGACATTGCAGCAAATACAAACAAATGAACATTTCTTTTATTACGTTCTCTTTATTCACGAAGCTACTTTTTCTAACCATGGACAACTGAATTATTGCATTATTGGTGCACTGAAAATCCGAAATGACTTCGACAAGTTGTACACCAGCGTCCATGGAGTGTAAATGTATGGTGTGGAAATGTGTGTGTGTGTGTGTTGGTAATAACAAATTCAAGGTCACGTGAAGGTCATAATATTACAGGTCGTTGGATTCGTCTTGACCTTGGCTATCATGTAGCGATAATAAAAATATATCATTCCATTTTAAAAAGTTTCGATGACCTTGAAATCTTAAAAATTATAATCGTGAACAAATCTTTTCGCCTATCATAATATTTGCCCTCCTGAACCAGCTAATGTTAATGAATTTTAGATGCTCCAGTTAGGTGAAACACCCTGTATAGAGCAAACAATGTATTATTATTATTATTATTATTATTATTCGGGCATGCCTTAATGCCGAGCAACGGTACGAACTTCCCGGACGACCCGATACAAAGTACGGGCACACGTTGTTCCTATTATGCCATGCCAAATATAATATTCCACGTACTGTGGTTCCGATGGGAAGCAGCGAAAGAGAATCATTTGCGGCGGTGTCGCGGCAGAGTTGCGGGGGCGGAGGGCTGGAGTCAAAGGAGCACAACGGCGCGTGTTGCGCGGATTACCGGGGTCGTTCAGGGTCCGTGGCGGCTAATAATTTCGGTCCCTTCGCGCCCTGACGGGGTTAAAGTCAGCTGAGAGAAAAGAGAAGCGTAGGGGTGCAACGACGCGCAGCAAGCAAGTGCATGTCGGCTCGGTGCATTCCTCGTGCGTTCTCTCTCTCTCTCTCTCTCTCTATTGCTCTCTTAGTCTCTTTTGGTCTCTCGTCGCTCTCGCGCGGCCGTTACGACCACAGACTTTTTAACGAGCCGTCCTACGGCCGCAGCGTTCACCACCTCGAGGGTTGGATCACTATCGTACCACGAGATATTATGCCAGCGTCGTCTGCGAGACATTGTACGTGTCAGCTACCACGGAATATTACGAGCTCGGAAAGAAAGATATGCAGAGGGATGCCGCGGAGACGACGGGGGCGGGTTCGATGGGTTTCCTCCCCTTCCGGCTCGCCATGGCGCGGCGTCTCGATATTCACCCTCGCCACTCGAATGGCCTTGGGGAGCGACTCCGAGAATAAAAAAGAAGAAAAAAAGAAACCGGCATTACTTTTATTTATCTGTCTCTATTCGGGCGGCAGTCCTCAACGGACATAGAAAAAGCTGTGCTCTAGACGGCTTTATTTATCGTTGGCGTTTCAGGTATTCATTATTAACACCAAACCTACCACGATCGAATGATCGGTTTTATATTTTACGATCGTTGAATTTGTAAAAATTTATTTATGGAGAATAATGGAATACATTTCCTCGTCCAATCTGTTCCTAAATTACGGACATTTGCAATACATTTAGTGTTGTCATTTTTATAAGGCAACATTTTCCAGACACTTTTGATGGTTTGATAGGTTTAGTGGTAATTTGTCACTTTTAAATCAGCTACATTATGTATTACTTCTAAGAATAGGCACTGCAATAACTGTACGGATCGTGTTAGATTTTTATATTAATTTGCGATAATTTGCGACTTATTATATATTGCGACTTAATTGATCTTTCTGCGATTTCCTGTAGTACTTGATAATATTAAATTTATATCTTGTTATTTACTGTTCGCAATAATGTAATATAATTGAATGAATCGCATTGTTAATAATGTGTTCGATTAAATGGTATAAATAAAGGGCAGAACAATCGATGTTTTCCATTAATTAGTAGTTATCGATGCGGTGTTATTATTATGTGATCGTTAAACCCAATGGCAACACGATTGGTCGAGTCATGTTGAAAATAATTACTGGATTTTCGCAGGTGCGCAATACGCAGAAACTGAGTAAACATTTGTTTCTTTCTTCAAAAATGTCAAGAGATTGAAAATTATGCAATTTTGATATCTTCAAATTCTGTTAATCTTTCTATTTTATTCAATTTCTCCTATTCATTTGTACCGCATATACGTAGAAACGTTATTAGCACTATTCAACAAATTTTACCTTATATTTCATTTCGTTAAACAGTAGATGAACTGGAAAGTCCTTTTTCTCCATTATCCTCAATTTTTGGGTTCAGTTTGGAAAGAAATTAAATTTTCTGTACGAATTATAAACTTTAATCATTTTTTTTTATTAACACTATAAATATTTAAATATGTTCAAACGATGTTTAAAGAAGGCGAGACATCTTTAACGCACCAATGTTCCTGGATATGATTTTTCTGATATACGTTATTGCTTGTATTGCCTGGTAGATAAATAATAAGATTTATTGGAAAAATTAATTTAAGCGAGCTCATGAGTGAATTCCCTGTTACATTACTGTTTTACGTGTTAAGTTTTATCGAATTTTATAGTTTAAAATTAATTAATAAATTTTTATCATATAAGAAAACACGAGGAGCTGAAATATTTATAAAGAAACGTAAACAGTGCATAACGTTCCATCCAAGGACAAGAATGAACACAGATAATGACATACGAGGGGACATATTAAAATGCGTGTAGTCCTTAATGAGATTGCACAATACCGATTTTAATCAGCACAAGCCGCATGAACGCATCTCATTCGCCAAATCCAATTTTGTGTATGGTAATGACCTGGATTATATTCGATACTTTGTCCATTAACGAAGTGAAGAACTCGTTAGTTCATAACAATGTGTTCGCACGCGTCAAAATTACTTGGATACTTAGAACGACATGGTCCCATAGGGGTGGGATGAGTTTCTATTAAAATGCACAATGGACAAGTAATAAAACCTTCATCGACGAACGTGTGCATCCATCAGATTCTGAAAATACATTTCGTGGAAAAAGAATAGTTGCACACGAAGGAGCACTTTTTTTATGTCACAATAAACTGAGAAATGAGAATCAGAACATTTTTTTCTACGAATTTCATATTTAAAGAATATGATTTTAAGAAAAGATTTTAATACATTTTTATTTGTATTAGGTGTACAAGTTAATTCGCGACTCTTACGATTAGTTAATTGTAAAGTCAATTTAAATTCCTAATTCTTTACCAGACTTGTTAGTTACCTGGATAGTAAATATAAAGAAAATTATGGAAATTATTTTCCGAACTTGAACGTATTTTGGCTGTTTTTAAATAAATGACAAAATGAGGGAAGCCTCACAAATTAATTTGTACACAATATATAAAAATAGGAATAGAGGTATAGCATTATTTATTGTCGACAGTCGATACAATTTAATGCGACAGGAAACAGGAAATTAAGAGGCGACTGGTAATATCGTATCATGGCCTGTCTTTGTCACAAGTAGAAACAGTCAACAGTGGTCAGACATGCCGGCTATTCGTGTTTGAAAGCGCTCACGTTTGACGAATCTTTAAATAGGTTTCTCTCGAAAACAAAGCTTTGAATGAATAAACGGTATTATATATTTGCCATTTATTTTTTTTATTTACATATGCACTTTTTTTTATTGAACTTTGAAAAGTGTCTTTCTAGTAAAAGATTTAAAGGTCACTCGGTTATTGAAATCGAATATTTGGACTATTCTACTCACATGATGCGCGAAGGTTAAATTTAAAATAGTAGAATTACTGAAAAAATGAAAGAACACTAACATATTCTCTTCAGTCTATTTTCAGATCATTTTTATTTTGCATAAAGACCAGTCTAGTAATTACTAAACAGCAGATCTTTATGCAAATTCATAATTTCAGTAATTGTTGTATTCAGTAATTGAGGAAAATTCGTTGTCAGTAGAATTTTCAATAGCAATTAAAAATTTCAATGAAACGAACGAGTCATTCCGAATAATATAATCAAAAGATTATATTATTAAAAATAAGCTACACAGATGTTTTTTAAGGTCCTAAGAGAATTGGTGTATTAAAGTAATTAATTATAATAAAAACTGCCTGACATCCACTACAAATGTCCGATTTTATTTTTAATAAAATTTATTTTAACTTCAACCAATGTGATTGTCGTATATTCTTTTTATACGAGTGGAAAAATAAACATACTGACGATAGCATTGTATGATGTTTGCCCAAAATGTTGATGACAATTTTGTAATTGAAGAATGACCAAAAAATTTAATATTCACTGTAACACAATCGAGAAACGTATTATTTGTTGGCAAAATATGCCAAATATATATATGCCATATTTATTGTAATGCTACTTATTTTGATTAAAAAGTTTTATTCATACAAAATTTACGTTTGTTTAACGTTACATTTAAAAGTCAGCCAATTCGTATCTAGCAACCTGATATTCACAAGAAGTAGAATCAGTCGGTCATGATCAGACGCAGAAGCTAATTCCTATTTAATAGCACATGTATTCGTCAAATTTTCGAACTCCATTGTCTCAAAAACCAAATGTCAAACGACAAAATATTATTACTTTTTTCAAATTATTTTTACATGTAAAATCGCTAACTGATTAAACTCATTCTTAAAGTTCTTTTTAACAACTAATGGCGAAAAAGTTGGCGAATATAAAGGTTTTTATTTTATTGCTATAATAAAATAAAATTCTTGTTGTAAATATGTACTCCAATATATATTTTACGCAGATTACTTTGGAAACGTAGCTTTCTGTGACAGTATTTAATTTTCTGTTTTCAGGCTATTGTTTCTTATGGAAATGTTCCCTCTTCGATTTTACCAACAGTTATGGAGCTGCTTGTATAGGATGATGATGTTCCTCGTCCATTCTGTTCCGCGTATTAACTGCCGAACTACTGAACCAGGGGTTCCCAACCTTTTGCAAGCTCTGGCATGACGAAAAGGTATGTCCATCGACCCCTGTCTACCATGCACTCTCCAACTCAATCACAATTTTCTTCGCTCTTTTAAGAAAAATATGTAAGAAAATTAAATACAATTAACCAACATGGATACTATTTCATCGACTTCCAATCGACCACAAAACACCCCTAAAGATTCCGTAGACCTCCAACCAACCCCTGCAAGTTCATCGACCCCAGTAGGAAACACTATACTAAACAGTGAACATGACCGACTTTCAGTTCTCCGCACAAAAGACCAATGTGTATTTATGGAGTTTGTGACTAACTTTTATCGTAATATGCACACGAATAATTGTATTTATTTCATGATTTGGTACTAGAAATAAATTGAAATCATTTGAAATAATGAATTGGTCGAAATACTTTATTATAATTTATTGATAAATATCATGAAAATTAATTTTCATTGTGTGCTTAATTCAAATTAATTATTTTCAAATAATTTTGTATATCGAATATTCAATTCAGATGAAACAACAAATAATTTTACATAAAATGTTGAACTAAATTAGTTAATTAACCCAGTTGTATAATAGTAATTTCAACTGAATTATATGCGTGAGATGACAAAATTGGAGAGAATCTGAGACTTTCTTTGAAAAATTATTCGGTTGTACCATCAGATTGGATGCAGCTAGTATATACAGTGTTTACTCTATATATGTCCCAAATGCCTAGCCGATAAAAGTCCCAGAACTATCCCCACTGCGGCTATACCCCTTGAGGGGACAAGAAGCTCGAGAGACCTCTATATTCTACATTCGGCGAGGATCAAAGAATAGTATCTCCTGGCCGATACATGTCTCTGGCTAGACCCGTGTTTTGGACATATATCGAGTAAGAACTGTATTTGCAGAAAGATTTGCGGATCTAGCAACCGCTAATCGTATTTGCATGTTCGACCGCTTACGCAAATTGGCGTTGTATCGCGTTATTTACCTAGCATGGACGTTTGACATTTATCGGAGTGTGCGTGCGATTATAAATTTGTTTTTGGATCAAGGAGCGTGAAGCTCACCCTCTCAGTTCGCGGTAATGAAATTCTATCGGTGTAACGGTTCGTTTCGGTGGTGGTGAAGTCGAGCTCGCCGCCACTCGTCAACCCCTCTCTGTATTCAGAGGAATACTTTTTAGGATCACGTATTATTTATACATGAATTATTAATACTCCACGCGTCTGCGGCGCGCCGTCAGCGCGTATCGATTTCTCGCCGTTGCGCCGCGTTGCTCGTTATTTTTAAACCGTACGTTCCCATCGTAATTAATTCAATTGAATCGACGCACTCGACATTACTCCATCGTGAGCGTATTAAGCTCTCCTCTTTTTCGTAACGGCGTGATCGATAATTTCGTCAGGATTGCAGAAATTCCTTAACGAGAGGGAGAGAGAGAAAGAGAGGGAGAGGGAGAGAGAGAGATAGAGAAGCGGACGTTTTCGAGCTGAAAGAGCCGCCGGATGCGTGTGTGTCCCGTCGAATTTTAATTTGCGAGGGAACGACCAAAACGATCCTGTCTTAATTGGACGGCGCATTAATTAAATATTGTGTTTTTCGCGAGGACCGCCGGTTTGTAGCTTCTGGCAACCCCGACGTTTCTGTTATGTTTTCCTTTTTTTTTTTATTTCGATAACGTCGCCGATCATGGTGCGAAACGTTCAATATTTAATTACATCGCGTTGTATTGTATTTGTATTTGTAATGTATTACTTACTGAATAGAATAATTCGTTTGCTTTTTTACTCTCCGAATGCCTCGTATATGTACAATTTTATTCCGATATAACACGACGCTTTTTATTTCGAAATAAGAAAATCGCTATCCGAAATACGACGACAGCCGGTCCCGAGCAATCGTCTTATATCGAAGGAGAACTGTAGTGAAATCTCCTAATTTTCTTAATGGAACTATGTATGTATTTTTTCATACATGAATCAATCTAGCACATTATTCCCCATAAAAAATTATTATCCTTCTTAGATCGAAAAACCATTAGTGATATTAATTTTTAGTTTAGATGAATAATTGAGCTACAAAATAGTCTTGCATTGTCTTAAAGATAGTACCAGAATCGTCTGCAGACTGCGGATTTCTGCATGGACATTGATTTTTTCTTTTAAGAATTTTGATAAGTTACAAGTAATGTAATTGAATTCTTAGAATTTTTCTACATTT
>CM052120.1:12857776-12886313 GCA_028454245.1 Halictus quadricinctus | reverse complement strand
CCGGCGCGGCGCGTTGTCAGTTGACGTCAAAAAGCGCGGTTAGTTCGGTGAGTATCGGGTCCCCGGCTTCGTCGTGCTGCATCCAAATAGTTGGGAAAATTTCTAGCGGAAGCGAGCGTTGCGCGGTGGCGGTGCGCGGATCAAACCTCCGCGAGGGAGGACCGACGCACGGCGTCGTTCTAGCTGCGAAATGAGGCCATTCCTCTCCCCCGGGTCTCCGCGTTACCCCCCCAACCGATGCGGCCCCCTTTTTCCACTTGGAGATACGTCAACGCTTTGCAGAACAATCGGGGGGGGGGGGGGGGGGGGGGGGGGGGGGGGGCGAGAGGAGTGCAGAGCAGAGAGAGAGAGAGAGAGAGGGGGAGAGGGTGAGAGAGGGAGAGCAAGAGAGAGTTCAGTGCACCACCAGGGAGAGTTCCACGAACTCCTTTTCCCGGCGGATGCGCATTTGCCGCACGAACATCAATTGACTGTAACGAAGTTTCACGCTTTCGGGGCAAACTTGCCCGGCGAAATTTCAACGATACTGCACGCGCTTGCTTGCGACCCTGCACGCGCCACCAAGCTAATATGCATGCACGTTCACTTTTACGCGCAGCTCTACACGCCGAGCGGAAACGGGACAAGCCTCGCGAGCAGGCTCGTTTTCTTTTTAAATAGGTTTCTAGGCTGACCGCACCGCGCCGCACCGCGCCGCGCCGCGCCGCGGAGGCTCGACCGCCCGGGAACGTTTTCCTTTTTTAATTCCCGGCTCGCAATCCACCCCCGGGGGAGACCGACTCAATTTTCCGACGCTTTTCGACAGTCATGCAGTGCGTTCGGAGGCAATTTTTATACTCCTATTAGCTCCCGGGAAAAATTCCCGCGGGTTGATTTCTCTATCTCTCTGACAATGCGGTTTCCATTCTCGCGACTCTTCGCCTCGACGAATAACGTTGCTCCGCTCTGTTTAGGGTTCATTGCGTTCGAACGATTCGTTGACGTACGAGCCGTGTCGCGGATGTTTCTACCGCTATTTTGTCTTGAATGTATAAACATTTGTTATGGATGCGTCTCGGAACGGTGCGAATTTCCGCGGCGCTTCCTGCCGCGTGTCGCGCGGCGGCGTTTCGGGGAAAACTGTTTATGCGGGAGACTGGGGAGGTTTGACACATTTTTATGTGTTCTATGCCGAAACGGAAAGAGCTGCATTGAGAATTCTTTGTAGGTTATGTTAGGTTGCGATCGTTTCAACTTGAAAATATTTGATTGAAGAAAGTGCATTCTCGTGCTGGGGAAGTAGGAAGGTTAGCCATTTTGTTTTTTGGGGAACAATGAACTACGCCAATTGGTGTATTCTAAGATACATGTTACCATGAGAAAAAAGTGACCTTCATGTGCCCTATTCAAGAAAATCATTAACATTATATCCCCCTCGAGACCGTACACCTTTTTTTGAAACAATTTTCGATATCATTAATAATTTCAGAAATGTTCGAGTGGCTCAAATTGGATACCCTGCAATAATAATAACAACGCTGTCGATGGCTGACTACTGGAACAATTAACCAGAGTTCCGCCGCATTTCGTTCCAGTGCTGTTTCGAACCTGTAAGAAACAAGTGCGCTGTGCAGAGAATCTCGCAGCTGTTTTTGGAAACGAGGTCTCAATGTCGCAGTTATTGATCCGGTGCCAATAATTTTTTCAAGTAAGCCTTCCGTCATGGCTGTTCGAAATGTTTAGTTCGGCAGCGGGACGACCTTAATTTTATAGGTTAGGTACACCAAAGAAAATGTTGAAGATGAAGAATTCTGTCACCCACACATGATGCACGCAGTAGGCAACGTGTGACATATACGAAATAGAATATCTTATTTCAGCCCGTATCCGGTAGTCAGTCTTTTTGAAAATAATTTGCTTAAAAAGAAGAGACTTCTGCCAACAAACTCCTGGATTAAACTTTACCTCAGGAAACCAGAAATTTTTAAGTTTTTTTTACTTAGTCCTGTAGATTTTGGAGAGAAAATTCCGAAAATCCAAATTCCAATCCTAGGAGATCACCAGTTCAAAATTTATGTGTATGTAAAGATGTGTGACTTTCAGCATTTTTGACAGGTAAGGGCGCCGCCATCTTGGTATGTACTGACCATCGCGCGTAGTTTAACGAGCGGAGCTGTATGACTTTCTGCATTCATTTATTTGCCTGCCGTTATTTACACAAGCATCCTTAAAGCCGCAACCATACCGAAGACATGGTCGTTCGGAGCTGACTGACTAATAATGTCTGGGATTATACGACTAGCTAACGACTAGCTTACGGTCAACTAACCTCGGTGATAAAAGTTTTTACATTTTGTTACTAAAGGTTAATTTGCAATTAATTTTACAGAACAAGCAGGAGAAATTAAAGAAAGACAGATAGGTTCGACCTTAAAAGGAATTATAGAAAAAGCATACCATAATACCATAATACCCCGACCATGGGGTTGGCTGACCAAGATAGAACATATTAAAAAAAAATAACTTAATTGTTATCACTAGACTGTGGAACTTTATGCATTTATGGCTTCTGAAAATTAAGAAAAAAAATGCTAGAATGTACAATTCCACAGAATTTAGTACGATTTTTATTTATTTCGGAACTACCAAAACTGCTGACACTGAAAATCAGATTTTATGATTCCACTGTCTTGAAATTTGCCTACAAAAATTAAAAATTGCATAAACGTACGCAGTCTAGTTATCATATTAACCCATTTGCATCATAAGGAAATATGAAAAGAAGGCCTTCATCACCAAACTTTTTTTTATCATATTTAAGCACAAAAATGACTAGCATTATACGGAAAAATCAAAATTACTACTTTCATCTCCAAGATCCTCCATTTCTATTTTTTAGCTAACAAATAATGATAGTGACCAACAAAGTTGAGCGTATGCTTACGGCTCTGGTGATAGTGATCAGGAAAATTGAGCGTATATACACGCTCCGGTGATAATGACCAGGAGAATTGAGCGTATATATACGCTAATGATGCAGATGGGTTAAGTCAACTTTAATCATTAATCAGATAGTAAAATATACGTCTGACCAATTATAATAATAACGATAATGAAATTTTGTCTCCCATACCCCAAGCAAAGTTCCATTGTGTTTCATTCCGGAGCTGTTCCGAGCCTGTAAATTGTAAGCGCGCCGCATGGTGGATCTCGCAGCCGTTTTCGGAAACGAGGTCTCGATTTCGCAAGTATCGATCCGGGCTCAATAATTTTCATGCAACCCTTCCGTCATGGCTGTTCGATATGTTTGGTTCGGGAGCGGGACGGCCGGGATTTTGTTGGGTAGACCCGTCGATCGAGCGCAACCGATGAAACTTTTCCAGTGCAATGAACTCCGGGGTTCGAACCGCGGCGAGGCGCGCAGAGAGGAGCGCGGAGACGCGCCCCTAAGCAGAGAGAGGCAACTGGGCCCGGGGCTCGTTTTCAACGATGTGACTAAAGTGGAGGCAATCACGCCATCGCGTATAATGCCGGTATATTTCAGTCGCGTAACGCTGCACAGAAATGAATTTGAATAGCTAATGACACACGAGCTCCAATTTGCGACGGGGGTAAAATGCCGGGGCGTGGAGGGCGGCCCCGGCGGGCCGGGGTTGCCAGCCCAGAGGGCGACGGATTAGGATACACATCGACTGGGTGGGTTCCCCGGGTTTTTATTTTCTTCCTACTATCGCTCTCTTTTTATCGTCCCGGCGCGATCGACTGCGTCCTTGCCCACCGGCCCCGATAGAGACGGAAGTCACCAAGATTCTCGAGTGTTTTATACGTTTTCGTGCCGTTTATGGCTCGTTTCTGAACCGTACGCCGATCATTTCGTGAATGGCCCCCCTTACTCTTCGGCGGCCGATCCACGGGGGGCCTGAGTTACTTAAGACCACTTGTAAACATACGCGCGGGAAAATGGAGCCTCCGCGAACAAGCGATTTGGTCTTTAACCCTCTCGCGATGCGAATCTTTCACAAACGATCGGACCGAGTCGAAACGATCTACATGGTACAGTCAAACCTGTTTTTGTGCGGTAGATAGGGACCGCATAAAAGAAACCGCACAAAAAAAATATTCGGATATTTCATAAATAGCTATAGCAAATAATTCTTTACAACATATTAGGGAAAATGCTTTTTATGCGGTGAGGAGGGACCGCATAAAAAAAGTCTCACTTGGAAAATATGTCAAAGATTTACGAAATAGCGAAAAAGTGCTTTCCAAACCAAATAAATAAGTAAGTTACACATGGAAACATTAAAAAAATTTAATTTCTCATTTTGAACATGGAGAAATTTTCAAAATGCACATAATTCAATACTACTCGTCGTAGTCTAAAACGCGCATCTTCTTGTGATGAGAATGTTACAAGGGTGTTATAATGTCAACACCGTTGACATTCATATACCGTATAAAAAAATCGCACAAAACAAATTGCATAAAAAAAATTGCATAGAAAAGGACCGCACAAAAACAGGTTTAACTACAGTCAGAGGGGTCATTGCAAAAGTCTTGATATGTTTCTAACAGATGGTGTTATTCCTGTAACAGTGGGATTGCATTGAACAAACACAGTGTTTACTTGATACATGTTCAAAACACGGGTCTAGCCAGGGACATATATCGGGCAGGAGATACTATTCTTTGATCCACGCCGAACGTAGAAAAGGACAGCGAAGCTCGGCCTCGATTCATGGTCCCTCACGGGGTACACCTCGCGGGAGTGGGGACTTTTATCGGCTAGGCATTTGGGACATATACAGAGTAAACACTGTAATGTATAATACCACTGGACTATTCAGATATATTCAAGTATAGTCTGGTATATACTAGTACATTCTGGTATATTCTGGTATATTCTTGTATAATATTGTATATTCTTGTATAATCTAGTATTTTCTATTATATTCTGGTATATTATGGCATATTCAGGTGTATTCAAGTATAGTCTGGTATAGTCTAGTATATTCTAGTATATTCTGGTATATTCAGGTGTATTCAAGTATAGTCTGGTATAGTCTGAAATATTCTAGTATATTCTGTTATATTCTGGTATATTCTAGTATATCCTGTTATTTTCTGGTATATATGTTATTAAATTATTATTAAATTAATTATTAAACACGAGCGTAAATCAAATGCATTTTTGTCACATGATGTTGTATGAGTTTCGAAGTGTTCTACTGTTCCTGCTGCCGCCAAAAACATGCTAGAAGTACGATGATAGTTCGCGAAATTTAGATTCGGCGAATCTTATTTATTGGATAAACCAATGATTTATACTACATATTAGATAGACGATGATTTAGTCTGCGAGTTTCTGCAAATAAAAATTGTATCCCGTCTACTCTCCAGACATTGCCCCGTCAGATTTCTTACCTCCTTCGCTCGTTGCAAAACAGTTCAAATGGACGAAATTTTACGTCTTTAAAAGCTTTGAAAAATCACGTCGATTCACGTTTCTTCAACGCAAAGTCGGGTTAAACTTCGCCTTGTCAACCCAGAAATTTTTAACTTTTTACTATATAATCCTGTATATGTTCACGCGAAAATGCCAAAAATCAAAGTTTCATGGCGAGGAATTCACTGGTTCAAAAGTTATGCGTGTATAAAGTTCAGCGATTTTTACACGATAAGCCAGGAGCTTGTATCTGTGGACTTTTCGTTCACGCTGCAAATAACCGCAAGTTGTGTCTAAACAGAAGTCAGTTATGTTTAAACAAGTCTAGTGTTGGTCCTCGTGAACAGACGCCGCCTGAACGGAAAGTTTGATGTCGATCCCCTGGGACCACTATAGCGTTTAACGTGTTAAGCGTTTTTGACAGGTAGGGGCGCCGCCATGTTGGTGTGTACTTGGCATTGCGCGTCGTTTGATAAGCCGAACCGCTGGATGGCAGCACAAACACACGCTGATGTCGATAATGTAAATACCTTCTCTTTGAGATCCCATATATGATTCTATTTTAATTACTGTTCGATGACAGCTTGTCCCGGAACAAAGTGTACTCGCTCAACTTTAAACACGCATAACTTTTGAACCAATGAACTCCTCGCCTTAAACCTTCGATTTTTGGCATTTTCTCGTCAAGATATACAGGATTATATAGTAAAAAGTTAAAAATTTTTGGGTTGACAAGGTGAAGTTAAGCCCAAAATCGGCCAGTGTCTATAAAAAAGTTATACGATTTCTACCAGTAACATGCAAATAAGCTAAAATGCGAGAAGACTCTGTGACAGATTCTGTCGAAGAACGTAAAGCAAGATGAAGATTGATGAAAAGGTTCACTGGATTCTGCAAAGTGAAATTTGAATTTTTTTTTGGAAGTTCAGTGAACTCTTGCAAGTTTTACCACAATTTTATCCTTATTGCGTTACATCTAATATGTATGTTATAATCGGTATTGAGATTTTTTCGACGACTTAAATGTATTATAACGTTCCCTTCTGTAGACTTGAATGATTATATTAACGCTGCATCGATTAGTGGCTAAATGTCAGGGCGCAAGTCTAACATCATTAATTCAATTTTTATTCATGGAATTCAATCGAATTGATTGGTCGCAACACTGTTGGAACAATCGCGGTACACTCAAGCATTACCACCTATCGATAAACGATTAAATACTTTGCGCCGTAGTTCTGCCCCCTTTATAGAATATTATTTATATTGCTGGTCAATACCTATGACTATTGGCCGTTAAAATGGTACATAACATCTATAAACTGAATGCGAAAGCGCATTCGGCCCGAGTATGACGGACAATTGAGGTCGAAGAGCAAAATTTAATAATTCGTGTATTATAATTTGTTTTTGTCACACAGTATATAACGACATACAATGAAATATTTAAATAAACCAGCAACATCAGTTGCCTTCGAAATATGTTTCTTGACTGCTGGAAATATAGTTAGTTCCAAAAGAAGTTGATTGTTACCAGGAAATGTAAACATGTTAGTTTTTCGTATCAAAACAGGCAATTTATTGAATAAAATTTTACCAATATGAATAAATTCCATATTCGCGATCCGCAAATTAATATCAATGTTTCAAAAGTTACACGAATTAAAATAAGGATATATTAATGCACGGGTGACTAAATACAGGTGAAGTATTACACGTGAAATTATAGACGTGAGATAGTGTACACGTGGTATTTCGCATACATTGTATTTAAACACACGTGAAACAGGGATCTCTAATACATACATTATCTGCATCTATAGGTATTAGAGTATATCGATTTTATAAACAACGATATTATTTAATCGCTATTATGTAACCCACGTAAAAATAGATACCTGTGTACTCGTACTGCTGTGTTAGTCACATAATTATTCGATTTATGTATTTCATACGCGTGTAACTTATTACTACATATTGTTCTGCATATTGCGAATTCCATGAATTTAAGAATATATTTCTAATACATGAAATTCGTTAAAATTATTACGAGAAGAAATATATTTTTATTTAACTTCCGCTTTTTGCAATATATGCAGAAAATTTTTGTTTCACACAAAAACTCGCGGTTTATTTATTACAAACGAATACAGTGTAGTTAATTTTTCCAACCCTCGGACGATGGACCATTCTTATAATTGTATAATTGACGATGTTTAGGGTTATTCACTGGTTTATTTATAAATTTTTTAAAATATTGTTTTGGAGGTACTTCTTACAGACACGTTAGTCTTTCTGTTGTTCTTAATGTAACGGTTGATCGTTTAATTTAATCGCCAGAAACTGGGCAATCAAATGAAGCTTTTCATAGTCTGGGTCAAAACAGACCCAGGCTCCTCCGTAGCGTCGGAGGGTTAATTCGAGGAGGAATTCGACATTGTCAACGTTACGAAAACGCTTGTTGATTACGCTAGACCAGATGTCATGTACTAATTATAAAGCTTGTTCGAAGTACTGTCACATACGTGCTAAATGTTCAAGGCTACAGCAATATTCCATCAGCTTTTCAACTCGTAAACAGGAATGCACGCGCGGCAAAAAGGGGTGAGCAATAAAATCCGGAATGCGACTTTCGCGCGGAATAAATCTCGCGATCGTCACAATATATTACACCTTGGGACGTCATTCGCCGTTTAAATGACATTCCCGGACTCCGCCGGAGACGTCAGACGCATTCATCAAACGCGAGCATTTCATATAAAGTTGCAGTATTGCTGACCCCGGGCCGAAAATCCGCCATACACGCGGTGTCTTAACGCTAACATTCCATATAAAGTTGCACCCCCCTCTCTCTCTGCCTCTCTCTCTCTCCCCGGATCCGAAAATACACCGCAATATCTTTCAACGATATGATTGTCACGCAACGGCGACGGCTACTTACCGTTCCGAGATTTTGTCAGCGGGTGGGACGGAGGGGGTCGGTAATTAATCGTTAAAAGTGTACAGGGGGACGAAGAAAGGTTAGGGGGGAACCACGGGAGTGTGTCCCGGATGCTATGGCCATATAGGGTCTCGCGAGAATCCCGCGGCGGTGTAACATTACCGAAACTTATGTCCCTTTAGCGACCGGTAAAAATTACGAGAAACGTTAATGGCCGCGAAGTATTTACATGTTCTTCCATTCCGCGGACGGGCCCGAAACGCGCGCGTAAAACGGCCGCGCGCGATGATTTACACGAATCGTAATTCAACCCCGCTGGCTTCAGTCGGCGTGACTCGTGGCCGGCCTCGCGGCCCCGCCTATAACTCGCATGCGCTCATTTCCCAGACACCACGGCCTCAGCAACCACGTTGAATCAATAATTAAGACAGCATCCGATCGTGCTGCGGCCGCCGCGCCGGACCGGTTCCGATCGAAATTTTCACCTTTTTTCCGCCCGAAAATCCAACCGCCCCAGGGAAACTCGTGTCAGCGAGCTGCTCGTCCCCTGAATAATTTATGCTCGGAACAGTGCGAGTGCTCCGAACGCTGCGAAGAACGTGAATTACAGTAGAAACTCTGTCTGCTGTAGCACATTCGGTGACCACCGGTTCACATACATTTCGCGACAATACTATACCAAGCCAGAGTTGGGCAGTAATCGATTATTTTCTGATTACTTTTGTAACTGATTACGGAAATTAATCATTACTATCAGTTACTTTTTAAATTGATTACGAAAAGTAATCATTACTATCAGTTACTTTTTAAATTGATTACGAAAAGTAATCACTACTATCAATTACTTGTGTAATTGATTACGGAACGTAATCATTACCATCAGTTACATTTGTAATTGATTACGAAAAGTAATCATTACTGTCAGTTACATGTGTAATTGTTTACGAAAAGTAATCATTACTATCAATTGCTTTTGTAACTGATTACGAAAAGTAATCATTACTATCAATTGCTTTTGTAACTGATTACGAAAAATAATCATTACTATCAATCACTTTTGTAATTGATTACGAAAAGTAATCATTACTATCAGTTACTTTTTAAATTGATCGCGAAAAGTAACCATTACTATCAATTAATTGTGTAATTGATTACGGAAAGTAATCATTACTATCAGTTACTTTTTAAATTGATTACGAAAAATAATCATTACTATCAATTACTTTTGCATTTGATTACGGAACGTAATCATTACCATCAGTTACATTTGAAATTGATTACGAAAAGTAATCATTACTATCAATTGCTTTTGTAACTGATTACGAAAAGTAATCATTACTATCAATCACTTTTGTAATTGATTACGAAAAGTAATCATTACTATCAGTTACTTTTTAAATTGATCACGAAAAGTAACCATTACTATCAATTACTTGAGTAATTGATTAGGGAACGTAATCATTACCATCAGTTACATTTGTAATTCATTGGGAAAAGTAATCATTACTGTCAGTTACATGTGTAATTGATTACCGAAAGTAATCATTACTGTCAATTACTTTTGTAACTGATTACGAAAAGTAATCATTATTATCAATCACTTTTGTAATTGATTACGAAAAGTAATCATTACTATCAATTACTTGTGTAATAGATTACGGAACGTAATCATTACCATCAGTTACATTTGTAATTGATTACGAAAAGTAATCATTACTATCAATTGCTTTTGTAATTGATTACGGGAAGTAATCATTTCTGTCAGTTACATGTGTAATTGATTACGGAACGTAATAATTACCATCAGTTACATTTGTAATTGATTACGAAAAGTAATCATTACTATGAATTGCTTTTGTAACTGATTACGAAAAGTAATCATGGCGATCATAATCATTAATCAGTAATCTGTCATCGTGGAATGAATGAGTAATTTATCTTTTACAGAAATTAACGTTTCATGTATAAGAATTATACAGTCGGTACAATAATTATGCTTACTTTGATCTACAAAAGACACATTTTAAATTTGCATTAAAGCCACAGATAGAAAAGTTGAAAATCGTGATCGTTACTTCTGTCTTCGCAATTTTGACCAATAGTAAATTTTAATTATTGTTTTTATACATCACCGAGTAAAGTGGTCCTTCTAAAAACTGAGACAAGCCCAGGTCATGTAGCTCAATTATTAAGAAATGAACCCAGAGCTCAGTTTTTAAAGGGTGTCCACTGAATTTTGTCCCCGACTGTATCATACAATATTCATCGATCATGTCTTCATAGAAAACGAAAGCGAATGTTATTAACTGCTCAGAATTATTATAACCACCACAATACCAAATATTTCAATTAATCTTAATCAAAAAATATAATCATTTCAAGATTGATGATTACTGAGTTAATCGTGACCAATGATTACAATTGTTTTGAGTACTTCAGTTATTCATTAATCATAATTACTGGATTACTCAGTAAGCACAGTCATTAATCATAAACATGATTTCACGTTAGCTATAATCGTTAATCATTAATCAGATTACTTTTTGCCCAATTCTGTACTAGGTCATTCAAATCTGTGTTACGAGAAAGAATTTGTCCCCCCAGAATATACAATGTTAATTTAATACATTGTAAACTATAATCTGTAAGTATAAAAACATATGGCAAGAAGTTAACAATCGTATTTACGATTTTGATCGAATATTTCCTGCCAGGGGTAGTAAAACCCCTGGATTAATAAAGTATATTTCCAATAAAGTAAACTGTGTTCACCTTAACTCGAACAATACTTACTTTTTTTACTATCCTTTCCAAATCCGAATTACACCCCGCAATAATATTATAAACAACTACATTAAACCCTACGAGTCGGTGTTACGAAAAAGAATTTTTGCCTCCTGTATACTTTTTAGACAATTTATATAATCTATAACTATAGAAATTATAATAGTAAAACTAAAAACATTGTATGAACATGTCCCCACAACCCAGAAATACAAGAAGATTGTTGGAAAAATGTAGAAACTATGCGGACACTATTCAAATAATTATAGAAGCCAAGAGTGGAGTTATACTAATGTAAACTTCAAACGAATAGTAATCTCGAAGTGTGTATAGTAAATAATTTGATTAGCAACTATACCCTATGAAGTTATACTGGAATCCGTTGAAAAATATAGAAATGCATTATAACACTCCCGGATACGTAGTCCAAAACTGCAATATCCAAATGTTTAAAACAATTTTGAGTTTGCAATTATCTTTCAATACATGTGGCAAATTTTGCTGCGATACCATTATGGTATTAAATTTAAGCTGTAAATAATTCTGAAATCTCATTGACGTCCTACAAGTTATCTTCGTGAGGGTATAAACAAGGCAAACGTCAGGACGATGAAGAACATCTGATTATGTATAGAAAAAAAATACAAGTATAAAAAATGCAAATTAGTATTTTATAATTGTCAATACAGAGTTCTATTTTCGGTAATATAAATTGAAAAATTCCTCGATTGTCTTCCTACTAACAATAAATCCAAAGAGTGCTCGAAAATGCTCGATGCGTATACGCATCAGTAGTATTAAGTAGAAATAGACAGAAATAGGCAGACATACTATCGTACAGCGATGTACATACACTCTATATAGGAGTATAAATTTTCATATGAGAAAATCAATCATCCTATACATTCCATGTTAAATATTTTTAATTAATTTCTACACATACAATCACATACAGTATTGTTTGAATTAATGTGAACATGATTAACTGACTTTTGCGAGTCGTCACGTGACAACTGTTACGTTTAGAATATAGTCTATACGTTAATGAAGAGATATTGGTGATATTCAGCGCACTAATAGTATATAAAATATTGCCAAATATCAATGTTTATTAAGTAAAATATTATCGCCGAGCCCTTGACTGTAACCATGGATATCGGTCCAGAGATGAGAAACTAAATCGCTTAGACTGGCCTGGGAATTCACCAGATTTGAATGCAATTGAAAATTTATGGGGTATGCGCAAAGTCAGAGTAGTCAGAATCGACTGTACCACCACAAATAAATTGATCGAAGCAGTTACTCATGCGTGGCGTCGAGACGAAAAAATTTTGACAGATTGCCAAAGATTAATTGCTTCTACGCTGAAGCGAGTACGAAATCTCATCGAGACCAACAGGGGACAAATTTTTCATCAACAAACCCATGTGTAATTTAAAAGATTAACCCTCGGGTTGGAGTTGGGTCCATTTTAACCCAGAGTTATAAACGTTCGATTAATATTCTAATCTTTTAGCAGCATAATATAGCAAATAAATAAAGCACAATATATTAAATAGTCTGCAGATTTGATGCATTCATGACAGAAATTAGTAGGTGTAATTAGGAACAGTAAAAAAATATATTACTTCCAATTTTCTAAAATTATCAAAGAGAAAAAGACATTCCTAAGTGGCCTCTATTTCTTTCAAGTGATGCAGACAATTTTTATTTTGTATAAAAATCCACAGTGTACAAAATTCTAATGTACATATTCTGCACTCAAAAGAAAAATAAAGGCAACCTGTCACTAAAGGTCTGTTCAGACATGCATCCGTCTTGCACGTCACCACTACCTCTGACAAAAGTTATATAGATAAAGAAAATATTTATATAGACATGAATATGGTCATTCTTTCATAATGTATAGAATAAACAAATTAAACACTGACTTAAAGAAGATTTTAATTATCCCCATGCACTTGGAATATTTTTTGGCAATGTTTATCGTGATGTTGAATTGAAATATCACCTGAACTAATGGTTTCTTGATATAAGGAGGTCAATAAATTTTTATGGGTAATGACTAAGTACGTCGATTGGTATATTAAAAAATACACGGTTGCATTAAAAAAATTAGAAGTGACCTTCATGTACCCTCTTCTCCTCCACCTACAAAGAAATCATTAACACAGAATTATGTTCCCCACGAAACCATAAAACTTTTTTTCAAACCATTTTTCAATATCATTAATAATTTCCGAGATATTCGAGTGATTCATTACGAACGGGACACCCTGCATTAGATGTTTTGTGTTCCACTGAATCGCATTTGTCGTAAAGCGTCATCAAAAAGAGCTATAAATGTACAAATAGAAATGAAAACATAACAGTGCCAGATATCAGTGTAATTGTTTTTATTTTTTATTGATTCGTATATGCCAATATGTTTTAAAAATAATTTCGTTTGAATGACCGCCGCGGGACTGGTTTAAAAAATCGATCCGTGGACACCAATCTTTAGCCACTTCTCGCATAAATCGGTACCTGTGCAATAATGTTAGTTTTTAAATCATTTAGCGTTATCGGCTTATTGGAATGAACCAACGGTTTAACACGAACTCGAGGAAAGTAATCTAAAAGTGTATCACGAAACTTTTCTCTCGATATTCGAACAGATTCATTATTTCACATTTTTAGCAATTTCTACGAACTGTGCGAGTGTATACTTTCCCACGATAAAATGGCAACTAATATTCAACTCGCTTGTAAAATCTTGGAACAAAGAAGAAAAAAATCTGGCTGTGGTAAGCTCTGTAAGTCAAAGATCTGTAGTACTATTTCGATAACCCTGCACCATGGTCGCTGAGTGTACGCAGTTATAATCACTCCCCGACGAACTGCAAGTAAGTTGCAGCCGATTTCCCGGAACAATACAACATATACGATTTCATCTAATTATGATTACACTGGCCGGGTACACAATTCGATCCGCAAACACGCATCCTGCGTATCCCGTTCCGCGCGCATGTTGCCGGTTGCCGCGCCTTCATCCGCGGCGGGTACCTGCGAAATATCGTTGTTTACAAACTTCCGCGTGCTCGGTTGCCGGCCCGTCTCTCGTATCCCCGATAATATCGATTATCCGAGCCGGCGTGGTGCGGCGCGCGGCGTGGCGTGGCGTGGCGTGGCGTGACGCGGCATGGCATGGCATGGCATGGCGTGGCGTTGGCGCACGAATTTTTTATACTTTCATCGCGTCGTAACTCCCTCGACTTGCGGCGCGATTCGAAACATACCGCTTCCCCCTCACCCTCCCCTTCCCCCACGGAGAGGAGAGCGCCGTTGTTTATCAGCCCCGGGGATTTCCATCAGGGCCGGGTGAACCCTCGGTCCGGTCCACCTGTCCGTGAAACGAGTACAGGTGTCCGGCAGCCACGCGGACAAGTTGCAACGGCCGAGCGTGACTTCGTCTCTGTATCTGCGACTGCGACCGGAGATCCGTTGACAACCGGTGACAATCTCCTCCCGACCGAGGAACCCGCGGTGGACTCGTCGGTGAACCTGTCCAGGTTCAATCCGTGTACTCGCGTTTAGAAACGAGAGTCGGTATTTCGAGGCTAGGATGGAGGCACGAACGGAAGCCGGGAGCGCGCGGAAAAGGAGGCATCAAGTAAACGGAACAGGGATGGAGAAGAGACGGAAAGATGGAAGAAATTAAAACACCGAGACGTGCCGGCGCGGCGTACGGGCCGGGCCGGGCCGGGCCGAGCCGGTAGCATGGTGGATGTATATGCTCGGGAGGATAGATCGCTCGCGGAGGGTTGAGGGGGTGGCCAGGGTGAGCTGGTTCTCTGGGTGGCGCACGTTGTGATGTCAGAGGGGCGTTCTGGGGACGCATGCGTACCTGGCTCGGCCCTGACTGCACCGCAGGGTGGTTCAATGTTACGGGAGGGCACTGACCCGAGCCGGAGAATCCACCCCTCGGTGCACCGAGGTGGCTACACCCCTGGTATACGTAGGAGCCCGCCGGTCCCTGCAACCAGCCCTCCGACGATTCACTCATCCCCCTCGTTCACCCCGCCGCCCGGCTTCTCCACCCTTCGTTCCCTATGTTGCTCCACAGCCACCACCACCACCATCGCTGCCGCCGCCACCATCGCCAACCCGGTACCGATATCGGCGTAGCTCTCTGCCGTCGACGAGGGTACGGCAGCATCGCGGTCCGGGATAACCATTATCCACCTCTCACAAATCACTTGGACCACCGTTTACGCGGCGCTGCTCGTCTTTGCCGCGCCACGGTTTGAGGCATGGCGTACGGCCCTCCGGCTGATAAAGGCTCAGCCGGTTGCGCTGATCAACCAGCCCCCCGAGGGCTACGCCACGATTCTTCGCCCGTTTATTATTCATCGGTAATTAACGAGCCGCTGCGCTGGCCGGACCACCTATGTGCCCCCAATAACGATCGATAGCCGGAATGATTTTGATATCATTACCCGACGCTGCCGTGTTTGTTTTCGGACAGGGAATGGGTTGGGACGATACAGGGAACTTTCTCTCTATCTCTCTCTCTCTCTCTTTCTCTGTGTGTGTGTGTGCGAACGAGAGATCGCTGCGAGGATTCTCTTGAACTGACCAGATCGATGTAACGGAGAATTTAATCATCTTTATGAGCGCGACGCGGTGTTTATGAAATTCTTTTGTGAAATTGCGCGCCACGCCGTCGAGACAGTTTTTCCTCCGGCTAATTAAATGGTCGTTCGCAACCGAGCAAATTGAAAATTTCCACCCGGCGGATTTTATTCGTTTGCTCTCCGGTGCTCTCTCCGGGGTCGGGTCGAGTCGAGTCGTCCCGGTCAACCCCGCTCGTTCAATTTTCAAACGTATTCGCCTAATGGAGAGATTGAAATCTCGCAGCCGCGGCGCAGAATCAGTCGCAACGCGGCAGCCCGCGCGGGTTCTTCAACCCCTTAAGGTCGCTACCCTCTCGCGGAACGGGTTTCAAACGACCCTGAAAACGGGCTGCTTTTTGTTGCGACACGAAAATAAACGTGCACGGGTGGTAAAACTGCGTCACGCCGGATCGCCTCCCAAAGAAGTGGGTCTCGCTTTCGTGTTATCCCACGATGAATATAATAGGCGCGGCCTTTTCTTTCGTTAACTGACGCTGCCCGCGTCGCATGGAGAGGATTAAACGGCGGTTCCAGGGCGTTTTCTTTGAGGCGTGCGCACGCGATTTAGTTGAACGAACAACAAAACGTTCGCTAAACTTCTTTTTCCGTTTCGCTGCTCGTGTCCCTGCGCATTTCCGCGGCGCAGAGTGTCGAGTGTCGCCTCGACGCGACTCTGATATAAAAGCATCGATTAATTTCCGATCGAGTAAATTATAGAATGGAATCTTCGAACGTCAGTTGTCCTTCGCCAGGCCATCGCCGGAGTATCGACCCCGTAGTGTCTACAACGTTCTCGAATCTCTCCGGCTCCGATCAGTTAGCGCAGGCCGCGCCACCCGATATCCGCCCGGAGACACATCAAAAATCGAACCGGTCGCTTAAAATAATTCCAACAACGAGCAGAAACAAGTTCGCGGCGGCCGGGATTCTCGAATTCGTACCCCCTCGATCTACGATCGTAAATCATAGAGCCCCGGTTGTCCTTAAAATATCTCCGGAACGTTCCCGAACCACTCTAATTCGACCTGTTACCAACCCGCGCCGCTCGATATACCGGCGCGGGGCGGCGCAGCGAGACGTCCCGGCTTCCATGCGTCAAAGATCAAAATCCTCGCTTAAAATAATTCAATTCCCCGGCTCGTTGACGTAAACGGAACCCTTACCGCGGTCTCGAACGTTAAATGTCGGATGTTGGCTTCCACCGATGCCTATATAACTAGCACTTGAGACGAGTTCGCAGGGGGTTTCCAGTGGGGGTTGACTCCGCCAGTTGGTCGGGTCGATTCCCTGTTATGCTAATTTGTCAACGGTCGGGCCCAGGGTGGTCGACCGGGGCTCAAAAATTATTCCACACCCGGCCGACTTGTTCCTCTACTTTTTCTGCGACTCTTCCAAAGCTTTCCGCGATTCTTGCACAATGGTTCGTTCGCGTTGGCGACACGTTCTCGCTGTGCTCAAAGGAAGACTATGTAAAAACTTGTTGCAACGCACAGTTGGGCCGATCGCGATTCTAGCGGGACAAAAAGCCGATGCAAGGCAAATTTAGCATTTTTACGCGTCCTTAACACTAAACCTACACTTCGGGACAAAAAGATAGCACATCACATATTTTTTCTCGTTTGAATACCATAAACTGAAGGAAATTAATATTTTAATATGTCAACATTTTTGGACATGTTCATATGTATAATGTACTGAGTATCATCCACAACATTTGCGGCATCAGAATTCTAGGAACGAAAACATAAATGTTGTGGTTCGCAAACGGGACAAACTGATAGCACACTTAACGATAAACTTGAAATATAAAACAATTAATTAATAAAAATCAAACCTCAATGTTTTGTAGAACCTCCTTTACATCTAATGACTTCAATCATTCTGTTTGGTAAAGATTTATACATTCTTTTGGTACTTTTTTGGTCAATATTCTCCCATTCGTCCAGAATACATTGTTTTAAATCGTCAATATTTTGAAATTGTCTGCCATTTTGGTATATGGCTCCGGCAAGATATCCCCAATAATTTTCGATAATGTTGAAATTGGGGGATCTTGCCGGTCAATCTAAAACACGAATATTCTTTGAAGAAAAGTATTTCTTTACTACTTTTGCTGTGTGGACTGCGGCATTATCTTGTTGTAATATGTATTTATTTCCAGCAATTCTTACAGCATATGTGTTTAATTGATCATTTATCATTCGTTCTCTTACTTTGATTTCGTTGTTTTACCCCGGTGTCCCATTTGGTGACGACTTAAAAATTGCTGTCCGTTGAGCCGCAAGTAAGCCGAGTGCACGCGCACTAGACAAATTTTCAAACTCATTTTTCTCGAAAACAAAGCCTTGTATCAAAAAATTTTATTCTATATTTTCGACTCAGTTTTTCATGTAGAATCACCCCTTGCTCGGTTGTACCAGGAGTTACGGGACACCCTGTATAAATAGGGCGAAATTAAGAACCAACCACTAAAACCAACACTCTCCAATATTCATTTCTTCCCGTTAATGCTTTAAACGTTTGACGTTCCAACAATTATAAGGGGTGCGGCAAAACTCCTCTGGTATTTTAAATCTCGATAAAAAAGGAACGGTAAATGCAATTGAAAATTTGATTACATACTGTAAAATTACAGAGAATACAGTTTGTTTTCATGTGTTTTTGGGCATGTCATCTGCCAGACGACGGGCTTCGTTTGCGATATTCATTCGTAGTCGATTTCTGAAGCTGTGCATCATCCGGCCGGTCGTTCGTGGCGGCATTGATACGGTTTTTTTTTTGCATATAACAGCCTATCGCTTATCGTCCTTGGTCGATGTTTGTAGACCTCGGCAATGTCGACACAGTGGCCCTGAAATTTTCAACCCATAACAATATGGTTTTTCGGTCTCGAATAGCAGCATTTCGAACGAGCGTGAAATTGATACGAAAAGCTCTCTGCGTCGCGATCACAGATTCGTTGTTTTTAATAGACGCTTCAATAACGAACGCACGATGTATACCGGTGCACGACATATGCTATCGAAACCCACTACTATTCACCTCGTCTCATTAGCAACGGAACTAAAGCTAAACGAAATTCGGGAGATCTTTTTGCCACACCCTGTATAATAATCATCCGTCGCTCGTCGCAATTTAACACATTTTTTACGCAATCGATAACGTTATTCTGCCATTTGTAGAACAATTGATCTGAAACTTTGCGACTTTTACTATTATTAACATGAGGTATACACAGGGTGTCTCAAAAATAGTGTACTTCCTTGAAAGAGGTTATTCCTGAGGTCATTGGAAGTAATTTTTTCCTATGCGAAAATCTTCTGCGCGGCTTCGTCAAGAAGTTATCAACGAAAATCGTGGACCAATCAGAGCGCGGCTCTGGAAATTAGAAAAAAGGAAATTATTGCTTCAAATCTCCAAAGAAATCACCCCTTTCGAGGAAATGCAACATTTTTAGGACACCCTATGAGACACCCTATACATTTGTGAGACACAGGTTTTCAAAATTCCGAAACAACTCATTATTATTGAAAGAATCATACACTAAAGATGCGAGTTAGGTTTTGTATTTCACCCTCAGCGCGTGACAGCGTCACCTGGTCCATGTGGGATCAGTGGTACGTGATGCGCTAGAATTCGTCTCGGAAAATCATTTTCCGCCCATCCCGTGTAGCCACCCTTTGTTTCGAGGCTCGGGGTAAGTCGCTAGCCGTCGTTCATCTTCCTCCTCGCGATTGGACGAAGATATATACGCTTCTATTAGTCTTCGTGAAGACGAAGTCTCGTCGTGGAAGATGAAGTTTGCGGGGGAGGTCAGAGGCAGACTGGTCGGAAAGAAATTACCACCGATTATCGTGGTTTCTGCGAGAAATATCGCCGGGCATCCACCGATGCCGGTGACCGGCGACCGGTGGGCGATGACTGGTGACCGGTGACCGATGACCGGTGACCGGTGGGCGATGACTGGTGACCGGTGACCGATGACCAGCGACTGGCGACTGGCAACCGGCGACCGGTGGCCGACGACTGGTGACCGGTGACCGATGACTGGTCACCGGTGACCGGCGACCGGCGACCGTCGGCAGATAACGAGGGACGTGGACGACGGACATCGTAAGATTCTTCAGATGTCCAATCGCGCTTCTCCGCGCCAAACAATTTACTGGAGGTGTGCGAGAACCCCAAAAATTTCGATTACCTGAGACTCGGGTCAGTTCGGGCCGGGCCTGGTCGGGTTCTCGAAAGTATAAACGTACAAAAATTTCTGATATCCGATACGAGGGTCGGGACAGAAATTGTTTTAGTCAGATCGGGATCGGCAATCTTTCAGGAGAAGAAGAAACTATCGAAAATCCTTCTACCGATTTTGACGGGCATTTACAACAATTCCGAATCACATAACTTAATAGCAGCACATACTGTTACATTCAAGAAGTTCTTCTTTATACATATAGACCATATCATTTTTTCAAATTTTACTCGATGTAGTTTGTCATTTCTGTCAAGAAGTATCTAGTCACTTAAGAACCATTAACTCAGGAGATATTAATTTAAATACGTACAATGTTTCTTAATTGTATTTCAATATTTCCCGAAGTTACGGTTTCGCAAAGGAAAAAGTTACTTCAAATGACCTTGGTAATCGTCCCTTTCAAGGAAGTACAACATTTTTGGGACAACCTGTATTGCATACGGAAAACAAGTTTGTCCGACTGATGCATTAAAAAGAACATAATTTCATAAAAAAAGAATATAAAATAAATGTTCATTTACCATATATCTAACCTTTTGTTTTATGATTTTTTAAAATGATTTAAATGACGCGCATAGTTTACGTTCCGTTTACACAAATTTTTGGATCACTGAATTCCCGTAGAAATCTCCGATCTTTTTATAATCTATACGGTAAAAGTTTTTTTATCACCGATAACAGCTGAGGAGCATTTTTCATTCATCAACAACCGGATGACATCAATCGGAAACTGTAAATGAGGGCGATCCATGCAAAATAACAATTTTACAATAAACGGAATGAAGATCAATTCGAACATCCGTTTTCGTAGTTTCAATAGAACAAACGTTCAACAAAAAAGCGTTCCGATCGAGGATCGTGCAACAGTTTAAAGAACAGGACGTTTCCTCCATATAGTGAAACACAATATTCACCAGCTGTGGTGAAAGTGTGTCTGTGGTTATCTATCCGACAGGTGCGACACATTTTGGTGCACAGATGGTGTCAATAGCATTAACGAAACATCCGATCACTTAGATCGAGAGTTACGGCATTTCGAAAGGTCTCTAGGTTCGAGGTGTTGCTCTCGAGGGGCTAATTCTCCGCGCACATAGAAGATGACCCGAAGTGTCATTCAATCAAACCTAATTACAAGAATCTACTGGTACTCTACAAAATAGCTAAATCCTCCCTTTATTCACGTCCCTTGTGACTTCCTGTAGTCAACACTCTTCAGCGTTAGCTTCGATTGCCAATAAAAATACCTCCAGCGAAAAACACTACTTTTAATGTTACATATTTAGTCAGCTACTTACTATACTTATCTATAGTTCCAATTTTTGTTTCGAACGTATCAAAATTTATGTAACTTGAAAACAGGAAAATATCGTCCTCTAGATACAAGGTAACAATGAATTAACACCTAAAAAACTGAACTTACTTTAAAATCAGAATTTACAATCAAACAAAATTTCATAATATCAAAATTTATGTAACTTGAAAGTACTTCTTTAGTACTTCTCTAAAAGTACTTTTGAATTTACTTCAAAATTAGAATTGACAATAGCGATGCTTCTTCGGTGACGAGCAACAAACTTTTGTCACATTGTGGCTAAAAATGAAATTGAACTGAAAAATATTGTTATATCGGTGCGTGACTTCAAAATTGCACAGATGTATAATTTCTGAAAGTATTTAGTATAGAAATCACTTCGTGGCTCTTCACTTTATTGTTCATCTATAAAGAAATATATTCTAGTTTCGAAAATAATCTTCCCAATTGATACATCTGTTTTTCATAAAGATTGCGGTTTTGTTCAATGCCCTTTTTATATTTTCGAGTGTGTATCGACGCTAGTGTGGTGGATGAAAGATGAAAGCAATTAAAATTGCTTTTAATTGCATTAAATGCAAGCCGATACAAAGATCCTCAAAGAGACTCTTATGGATGCATTTTATGTATATTTCGATGCAAGATAAACCGTTCGTGTATTTCATCGGTGATCTTAGATATTTTACGCAAACTCTTTATGCACATTCTTGCATGTCAGAGATTATTTTATGAAAACCAGGAAAAGTGATTTGATTACGCTGGCATATGCTAACAATACCGTGGAAACATTATTAACTGCTTGATGTATGTATGTACAAAGGACATCTCGGATACGCCATTTCATATGCCATTCTACACATTGCAGTAAAATATTGCGTAAGATTAGCAACAAATATTGCCAGCAACATATCTGTTATAATCCCAGGAACTGTATAATCCCTGTTTTGAAGTTATACGGAAACTCATTGTTAAGCTTACATAAATGATAAGTTGAATAATAAATGGTACCTTTTGTCAAGAGGTTATCCCTAGCACTCCCAAGCCTCGAACCATCATGCGAAGTCCCAGGGTGGGGGGGGGGGGGGCTCCTCGAATCCGTACTCTTTTTTACTCATTTCTCCTAAAAAAATTGTTCTTTAAAAAAGGTTTTGTGATATTTAAACGTGTGATACTTTATGAACATTTTATTATACATTGCGTTTAGGTGTATATTTATAAAATAGAAAGTAGGAGTCCGCTTCGCGTCATTGCCGCTATACTTACGCCGCAATGCGTAGCCTGGTTTTTCCTTTCTATGCACTGATAGGGTTAATATTTGCTCGTATAAACGTTTTCCTGTATTTCCTATATTTTGTGGTGGTCAATATATGGTCTATAATCAAGTATCTACTTTAATACTATCATAATCGGCCGATTGTACCAGCATTTAAGAACCGTACTCTGAAAGCGAGGTTTCGATACAACACGGAACGCGTTTCCCTTATTAGTATTTGCTTTTAATTTTCGATTAACACGATTTCGACACATACGAAGTGTCCATGTTGTGGTAGAGCAGCTTATAAATGAGGACATTTCTTGAAGAAGGGCTTACAGATCTACGGGCCCCTATTTAGGTAAATCGTCTGTAAACAACTGTTATAGTTTACTCTATATATGTCCCAAATACCTAGCAGATAAAAGTCCCAGAACTGTCTCCACTGTCGCGGGGTATACCCCGTGAGGTGCCATGAACCGAGGCCTCTAGAGCTTCCCTGTCCTTTTCTATGTAAGCGTGGACCAAAGAATAGCATCTCCTGGCCGATATATGTCCCCGTGTTTTGGACATATATCGAGTAAATACTATATACCTAAAAATGTTCCACTAAAATTTCATTTTAATGTTCTAACAATTGAGACAGATACACTGTTGTTTCCTTACTCGTGTTCGGTAAAATAAAACAGGAAATGCCATTGTTTGCTCTACGTCATATTGCGATACATTCACAAGGTTCTATCTATGGATGAATCGATACAATGTACACATTGTACACGAATTAAAAAGCATTATACTTTAATATTTTGTACAGTAAAAAACAAAAGAAAAAGATGTTCGTAACTCATATAAATGTTCAAGAAATCAATAAATCATAGTTGAATTACTCTAAAATGTTCATTGCGGAATAGATATATTTCTTTTGTATTTCTAAGGTATTCCACGATTTATGGAAAAGGGTCTACCACTTTATTCTTAAAATGGCATCTTTGTACATTATAAACTTATACTATATTTATGACGATATTTTTAAGAAACACGAAATTAACGATTCGAGCATGATAACAGGGTAAGGGACCCAATTGCTGTGGGTATGTCAATTACTGTGCCTATATTAATTACGCTTATTTTTAAAGCATAATGAATATTAAAAAAGAGATATTCAATTTTTTCATTAAAATCAGTTGATATATCTCTTTTTTAGTACTCATTATGCTTTAGAAATAAGTATAATTGATTTGGGCACAGTAATTGGGCCCCTCATATTGGGAAAACTAAAACTTCTAACGCGATTTACTCATTCGTCCTTTCCGTTTATAGGCCTCTTCCCGGAAACGTGCTCTATTGGTTACTGAAGCTGTACTAAAAAATAATCGCTTGGGTCTGATACTCAAATCCGGCGCGAATCTTTCGCAATCGCCTAACAGTTTCTAACGGAGCGACGGGAACGAAAATAAAAAAATCCCGTCCGTCTATAGAAACTCGATCGAAATCACATCGGCCGGGCTGTGTAATGAAGCAAATTACGGTGTAAAATCAGGAGCGCACGGTTTCCGGAAGGCCACGGTTTTGGCCCGTCGATCCCCGGGGATTCCGTCGGTGGTGTCGACGACCGGGAATACCCGGCGTACGTTCCGAACTTTCCTCGTTCTCGCAGACGACGACTCGGAACCGTGTCGAGTTCAATGTGTTCCGTTCACCCGGCTGCCCCTCCCCACCCACCCCCCTCCTCGATCCACCCCCGTTGCACCACTACCCATCACGGGGGTGCACGGGCACACGATCGCAACAACGAGAAAGACCCCGGAACCCCGCGGAAAAATTTCTGTTTTCTCGCGGACGGAATCACGACGGTTACGATCCCGTTCGTTCCTCGGCTCCGTCCCGATGGGATCAGCCAGTGAACGGAGAAAGAAAAACAGGGCGGGAGAAAGACGGAAAGAGAACCAGGGGCGTACGTCGTTATTTCGCGGTGGATGCTGCGGGATCAATAGCGTGGAGAGCCGAAGAGCTAGTAGGGGGAGATGGACTGAGAGAGAGAGAGCGAGAGAGAGAGGAACACGGGTTGCCGGAGAGTCTGTGTACATGCTCTAGAGAGAGACAGAGAAGGCTGCCGGCGAGGAACGAAGAGAGGTTCTGGACACAGAGGGGTTGGTTAGGCGGCAAGAGAAAGACGGAGGACAAAGGGTGACTCCCCTAGTCTCTGGTACCTACAGCAACCGTCCTCTCTCTCTCTCTCTCTCTCTCTCTCTCTCTGTTTCTATCTTCGTCCCACTGCATTCCCACCCCTCTTTCACCGTCCCCTCTCGCTGTATCCACCACCCTTACCACCCAACAACCCCAGGAGTCGATGCATCCAGGGTCGTTGCTACCGGCAGCGAACGATCCAACCTTCCATGCGCTCTCTCCGACCGTTCCTCTCTCGCTCCTCCGGGCTCTCGCGCCGGTCCTCTCTCGCTCTCTTCCAGCTTCTACCATACTCGCTTTTTCTCTCTCTCTCGCTCTCTCTCTCTCTCTCTCTCCCTCTGAGTCGCCGGAGCGTCTGTCTCATGCGCGATCCGCACATGCACACGCATCGATACGGGATAATAAACGCGCGTGGGGCAGGTGGAGTACTCGGCCGTGCACGCGTGTATCCACGCGCACCGCGCCGCCGCCGCTGCGCTGCGCTGCACCGGGGCTGCACCGGCTGCATGCGTTCGCGTGGTGACCGAATGCACCGGCACGGCACGCCGGCAATCGAGAAGAAATACGATGGGCACGTCGAAGATCTAGACAGGACACCTCGCCCGGGGGATCTCGTCGGCGTTTTCAAGGACGCTCGATTACGTGCCGCATCGGAAAATTGCATTTACCGCGAGCCGGATCGGTTTCCGCCGCGCACTAACGCGTCCAACCGGCGCGGCGGTGCGGTGCGGTGCGGCCGCCCGTGGAAAATCCGCGGCCGCAACCTGTCCATCGCGCCGCCGGAAATATTGATTACTCCCTTTGAATATTTCAAGCACCGCATTTACACTTTATTTTGGCAGCGGGCGTTGCAGCAGCGCCGATAAACGCTGATCCGAAATCGTCGGAACGCGGGGGAAAAAAAACCAAACTTTTATGGTCGGGGACAAAATTAAGTGGACACCTTGTGAAAACCAATAACTTTTTTTAAATTTGGATGGACTCTTTTACTAGGTAATTTGTAGACATTTGTTTTTGAAATTGATATTTCAAAAGAGTGGAGGTCACAGTTTTTGACCTTTTTATCTATGCCCATAACGGAAATTTAAAATATGCCTGTAGTAGGTCTGAGTTATTGTATGCAGAAAGTTTCATCGAAATCGATTGACGCATAAAAAATCTATAGGCATTGACAGATGCAAAAACCTCCGAATTTTGGGCTTACGATTGATCTAAATAAGTTTAGCAGTTTTTCACAATTTTTATTGTTATTTTCAGTTACTTATAAGTAGATTGCGGATCTTTATGCAAAATAGAAACTTTCTATCTGAATTGCAACAAGCTGGGGTGAAATAAAAATTTAATTTATTTTCGATTATGTTTAATAGATTGAAAATAATATAATAGTATCTTTAAATTCTTCTAATGTTGTTACTCTTCTAAATTACACCTGCTCATTTTTGTCATAAATGCATAAAATCCGCAGTCTACTTATAACTCGTAGTAACTTTAATCGATTTGGATGAAACTTTGTGCATGTGTACAACTTATCTATATTTATGAAAGGCATATTTTAAACTGTTATTATAAGCACGGACGAAAAAGTTAAAAAATGTAACCTTTACTCTTTTCTTCGCAATTTTTAATCAATTTATTTATACATTACCTAGTAAACAAATTCTTCTAACATGTAAAAAAAAACACTCGAGTCGTTTGGTCCAATCTGACAAAGTTATTAGTTTTTAAAGGGTGTCCATTTAATTTTGTCCTCGACTGTAACTTATTGTTAATTCGAAATTAATGAAATTTAAGGTACACGTTCCTAAATGGTCGAACCATATTTTGGCATAAAGATAGGTTACCATAGGTTACTAAGAATTTGTTCAAAGACCTCCGAATATGAATATGTCCGAATTGAAATGTTATGAAATGTTATCAAGCAATTTTATAGTTTACAGGTATATCATATGTCGTTTTGATGTACAAAGTTGATATCTAAGCTACTATTTTTAGTTTATATTTAGACATATAATTTTACTTGTGAAGAAAGTTTATTTCAATGACGATGACGTGATTATCATGTATGCTTTTTACTTGAAAGGAAAAATAAACATATTGACAATAGCATTATGTTTGATCAAAATGTGATGGTATATGTACGCATTATTTGTCAGTGGTAAAAGAAATTCCAAAAATGGTGATCACAGTTTTGCAAATGAAGTACGTGAATGACTAGAAAATGCAATTTTTACTGTAATATTCCAAGAAACTTGTAATTCATTGACAGAATATGTTTACAATATTGCTTACTTTGGTCAGCAAGATTTATTTACAAAAAATTGATATCTTTTTAACGTCACTATTAAAAATTGGACATTTCGTATGCAGCAACGTAATACATGTTTTAGAGCTGTCGCATTCGTTTTCCGACATTATCCAATTTCGCTTGACTATATTTTTTTATAAATGACAATTTTGTCAAAACTGGTTACGTGGTGTAGAAGAATGTTCTTTCAGCTGTAAATATACAGGGTGTCGCACGCAACTCGTTCACCCTGAATAGCTTCTAAAGTATGATTTGTACGAAAATGTTTTGTATAGAAAAGTATAGAAATGTATTGACCTTCATATGTCCCAGACCTAATAGTTAGGTATATCATTTTCCATTCGTACCTACTACTAGGAAGACAAAATGTTAGGCAAAATGTTATTCGGATGGCGGATAAGATATAAATACTAACGAATAAAATTTAATTCGACATTATCGAATAAATATCCAATCGAATAAAAATTTATCCGTACAAGAATTTATTCGTACGGGATGAAATTGATCTGAAATGTTCTTATAAAATTACGTAAAAAAAAAACAGTCAACAATTATTCGCATAATTTTGCAATCGATATTCGACTAAAAATAACTTATTCGAATAATTATTTTAGATAAATATTTATTCGGAACAATTCGAATAATGCCCAACTCTGCTTGGAAGCTATTATAGTAGGTGCTCGAACTGATGTCCCTCGACTGGTAGAATACGGTGAGTACATATGGAAAATTATTTCTATAATAAGGGATATGGACATATGGAATATTATTTCTATTATTTCTATATTATTTCTATTATTTCTATTATTTCTATCTCGTTAACTGTTAATCTAGGACATATGAAGGTCAGTACATTTTTACGTAGACTTCGATACTCTATCGATTAGCGATACAGAAGGTAAGTTATTCCGCTCAAAGAAATCAAGGTGACCTTGGGATCTCCCAAGTGTCTTCACTTACATAAAAAATGTTTGTATCACAGTATTTCCCCCTCTATATCATGCAAGTTTTGTCAACATCATTTATTCATATTATTGCAAATAACGGATGGACAAAGTTATTGTCATAGGCTGTACAGTGTTTGTTCTGTATATGTCCCAAAAAGTCCCAGAATCCCCACTGCCGCGGGGTTCATTCCGTAAGAGGTCATGAACCGAGGCCTCTAGAGCTTCGCTGTTCTTTTCTACATTCGGCGTGGAGCAATTAATAGTATCTCCTGAATATCCTGGTTATTTCGAACATTCTTCATGAAAACAGTCAAATATCTCAGCAACGGTAAGTTTTATACTCAGAATACGCCAATCTCTCGAAATCGAGCATAAAAAATTGGACATTCCATTTAAAAAGACAAAGGTGGCCTTTACATCTTCTTTACGACTCTACTTGCAAGAATATCATTTATACCATATTATGTAGATTCTTAA
>CM052120.1:12826625-12842814 GCA_028454245.1 Halictus quadricinctus | reverse complement strand
TCCTTCTGCTGATCCAAAACAAGAAAATGGGGAAGCATAAATGTGGCCGTGGTCTGACAAAAGTAAACTCAAAATCTTGATTATGTACAAAGAGTTGCGTAAAGGATCAATGTATAATAACATACAGCACACTCTCTTCAGCGCCGCGTCAGGTGCTCAAGACGGCGAAGCATTCGAGTACAAAGAGCGAATCGAATTCGAGGGTCGAGGAGTTGAAAACTCCCGAAATATTCGCACATGCCTACTCATAACTTAATGGGGTTGACAAGTCACCGACGAGGATGATGGACTGCGTTGGATCGAGGGGGTGCACGCAACCCCTACACGGGGTTCAAAACGGATTCGCCACGGGCAGCTGTAGCGGCGCGACTCCTCTCGCCTTCTAGCTTATTTTCTACCTCCTTATTTTCAGGGATAGGGGAATCAACTCTCCCGTCATCGTAATCGGTTTTTCTGTCGCATCGCACGACTATACGACGGTCTCTTTTTGTACATGCGTGTATTACACGAGCTCTATTCCTGTCCCGAATTATACACGTCCAACCCCTCGAGTGGTTTGAGAACGGGGACCACTTTATTATGCTACCAAAGTTTCATTCATACTCGTTTCAATTCGTCACGGATTCTTAATGTCATTTGAAGCTAAAATACAGTTATGAATAAATCGCGGACATTTAGGTACATACAGATCTTCACCAACTAATTTTCAGATACTGAGAAAAGATAAAACTCTATATTTCTTACAAACATTATCAATATTCGGATTAGAATGAAGCCCGATTCAGCTTTATACAATTCTTCATTATGTATGTTTTATCCAATTTGCAGTAAAGATAGGATTACGTTGTGAATATGTATTCGTAGAAGCAGAGACTGAATTATATTGCACTTGAGTCTATAAAAACGTTGTAAAACTCAATAAAACATTTGCTAAAAGATTGAGTTTATAGACAGGAAATGGAATGAGGCTCACGCCCGGTGCTCTGGTGCCTTTAACCTCTTTTTTTTATTAAACAAAGAGCTTTAGGCCAACTCTAGCCGAGTAGCCGTCATACGAAGTATTACATTACATTAGTAATAATGAAGCATTACACATTAGAAACTTTATTACTGGTTTATAAACTGCTTCTGTTAGGGGCTACATTTTCTATGTGGAAGCGTAGAGGTCATATGAAGGTAAACTTTGTTTTTTTTTTTTTTAATGAAATCGTATTGTATTTTTTAATGCACTACCCGCTGCTACTAGTTATTCCGTATACACAAGCACTAAATCACTTATAGCAAAAAATAATTAATTTAGAAGATGTTTTGATTTTAATAATGAGCACAGGAGTTAGTACTGTATAGGTCTTAGCTCTCACTTTTCTAATGTCGGTAATCGAAAGTACGTCCCTCAGAGATTTACTCGAACTCTAGTTGGGTTATGAACTTTTTGAAGCATTTCTACAGATATTTACTGATATGCTTGAAGAAATTTTTGTTTTAGATCATCTAGACTTGTAAATTCTACCGCACAAGCTTCATTTTTCAATTATCTCCATAAGAGAAAATCTAAGGGCGTCAGATTTGATGATCTTGACGGAAATTCATTACGCCCATCTCGCCCTATCCATTCGTTTATTGGACTTACTTTCAAATATCAACTTTAGATAGGTGAGTGCTAAGACCTGTACAGTGCTAAGTCCAGAACTAAATATTAAAGTCAAAATATCTTCTAAACTAATGATTTCTCGCCATAAGTGATTTAACACTTTTATGCGGGGAATAACGAGTTGCATCGAGTAATGCGTTAAAGAATATACAGTACCGTTTAAAAAAACAAAGTTGATCTTCATACGATCCCCACGCTTTCACATAAGAAAAGATTTTTACATCGGGAAGTGTGTCCCCTGATACCGTTTAACTTCTGTCTCAAACGTGTGTTTTAGTATCATCAACAATTTCTGAGATATTCTAGATTTCCAGATAAATGGGATACCCTGTATTATATCATTGTCATTGCAGAATTCGTTGACTATCTTTAATACTTTAATATTTGGTTCCTTGAGAAAAACATCTATTAATTCCGGGGATGTCCATTAATCTTTGTCAACTTGTGTATCATCAAGCGAAAGTGCTGCACTAAGCGGACATAAATCTAACTTATTCCTCAATAGTATGGACTAGAACCCAGCACAATTAACTTCCACCACAGACAAGGTACGTTAATAGACCATACAACCCAATGTATTTTTCTGTCGTACGTTTGTGGGTCCTGTGCGCCATTTTTGTGTTGTGCTACAGGCTCAAGGGACTGGAGTAGTCACATGACTTTTCCAGAGCCCAAGATTTCTTAAGTCTAAGTTTGTGTCCAAATCACCGATGAGATACTGTTAAAGATTGCCAGCCTTACGGGAGACCCCAGTAAGCAAAATGCCGGTAAATTGGACCAATGTTTGAATAACACAACCGCGGTTTGTCTATTCATCTGTTTCCGCAACTAAGCGCAATATTTGAAGCAGAGCTGAGCAGAGCCTGCTAGCAGCGGACTTTTATCAGATACCACCATCTAGCAACTATTTTAGTAACTCACTAGTCAATCTGCAATTTCTACACTTTCAATTTCTACGATAGAGGGCGCGCATATAGAATTATATATTTAAATGAGCTCTAGGTTTAAAGAGGAGTAAAAGCGACTATTTTAATTACAATACATCATAATGCATTAATTATGATTTAAATATATTTCTCTTTTTTCTATAAAGTAATGAAAAATAGTTGCTTTTAGTGCGCGCCCTCTATCGTTGTAACTGAAATGGCAGGAGTTGCAGTTACTAAAATTGTCGCTAGATGATTTAATGTGGTGGAGGCGCTGTACCATAGACGAGGTATACGCAGAGAGGATAGCCACCTATCCTCTCTGGTACAGGAGTAGACCAATCACCCAATGTATTTTTTTGTCTCACGTCCGCGGGGCTCTAGAGCCCCCTTACTATTTTTATGTCACATCCTACCGTATCGGTCGGAACTAATATAGTGGAACTAATATCACAGACGAAATGTAGGAATAGGCCAATTCAGTCATCTCATCTTATGCTGTTTCGTGTCGCACGACATGAAATACCGTGAGAATCTTTACGGTTTATAAGTTATTCTGTACCTGGAATTCTATTACCTACCTTTTCTAAGAAATTAGATGGCTACATGGTCAAAGGAGTGCTTGTCGACATCATTGGAAAAAGCAGTTGTTGTAAACATTACACAGCCAGAAATAAGAAATTTATCAGTCTATTGTGTTCGATAATTTACCCAGTTAACCAAATGCCTACTCGACCAAATCGAGTGGAATGTGTGCTGCACACATTGCGAGCAAAAGACTTATGTATTTGGTACCAAACCCTGCTCGAAGCAGAATTTGGTCCTCATTTGGTATGATTTTGGCACTGAAATTTGTCGCCAAATTTCTAGTCAAATGCGGATACAGATGGATGTCAAAATCCATGCGAAGTCTCCACGTAAAATTCCATGCGGAATCATCCGGTATTTGGAGCCAAACTTTGGCTTCGTTGTAGAGGGCATGTCCGTCGCACTAAGAACGGACGTAACCTTATTCTAACAGTAAATATCGGGAAAAATTGAAGTAAATCTTCCTGTGTAGGGTGGGAAAAGGTATTTATTTAAGTTTCAATGCGTAATAAAGATAAAGTGATGCGTAAACACCACAATGTGTCGTGAAAGACAAAGCGCCGTGTTGTGGAAGGCGAAGCGCGAAGAGCGTACGTACGAGAGAGAGAACGAAGATGGCAATGCGGATACAGATGGATGGCAATTCCGAGTCAAATTTTGGTGGCAGATTCAAAGCATTTTGCTTACTGGGAACTTACCAAAAACTCGTAGGATACTCGTCCCGTCACGGAACCAGATTGTTCCGGGACCAGGGGGACAAACTCTTATATATGACTCATATATTATCTCTCAGCCGGTTACCGGCTAAGGAGTTTTCTGGAATGGCACGACGATCACAGCGTCTCGCATGATTCAGCGTGATTGAACGTAACTGATGTTGCAATCTTTGGTGCTATTTGAAAATAGCAAACTCTACGCCTCTTTGTAGCTCTTTCTCCAATATTAGCTGCCATTGTTGTTTTATAAATATATATTTTTTAAATTTTAATTCCTACCACTAAGGACGCTGTTAGCCTATTTTAGTTCCAGTTGATAATACAGGATGTGACACGAAAATGGTAATGGGGTTACGTGACCCCAAAAACGTGGGCCACAAAAATACATTGGATGATATGTAATTGTATTTTAGATGATAGGATTTGTAGATGATTGAGTATCGATTAGCTTTTGTTGGAAACATTTTTCTGCCAAATTATCCGAAATGTTCAGAACATCCCCAGATGGCTTCCCAATGCCCCATTGTGCAGGAATGGACTGATTGTTTTATTGCTGGCAGAGAGGATATTTCTTCTTTGTTGCTAGATAGTTCGACGGCAATGATTTCAGGACTCTAATCTCCTAGGTAAGAAGACCTAAGTTTACATCCGCGTCCATTTGAAGAATGGTCATTGTTTTGCACCGAAAAGGTTATTTCGAAATTGTACACTACTTCCAGTTGAAAAGAACCTAATGAACCGCGTCGAAAAGTGCCAGGAAAAGAACTCTGGAAATTCCGTTGCAGAACGGAACAGGTATATACATTTAATGGAAATTCAATATGGAAAAGTAGGATTGAAATAAACCGATTTTTAAATTGCAGACAACTAATAAAAATATGTAATAGTTAATTCCACAAAATATATAAAGTGATTATTGTTTCAAAATTGATAAAAATAATGGTAAAAGATCAACTAAATCTGAACTCCTGTATGCTTTTACGATATAACGATAAGTCAGATCAGCAATACACAGAATTTTATACAGATTTATTGTTTATAATTTATAAATTCTTGCACATCTTATGAAAATATTTGGAAAAAAGAACTAATAATTGTATATGTAATGTTAACATATCATAACAGACATGCTGCAACTTGTAACGAGTATAGAACCACGCATAACAACTGTCAATAAAATTTTTGTTGACAACCTTTTGAATATTTTTCCGTCCTTTTGAAAATTGTATTTTATAGCAGAAGGTTCAAAGAAACCAACAACAGTTTATATGAATCAATTTCATATTATTATATTGTTTATTATCAATAAATAAAAGTTTATTTATATAAATTAAAAAAGCATTTATTCAGCTTTAAAATGAGAATGGAAACAGAAAGCATTGTATTTTAACAGAGATGAAATATTCAGGTTGAATCAGGTTGAATTAATCATGTATTGGCTTGTAGGGAGCATGAGTAACTCCCTAGGGTCACGCCAGGTGGCCTAAGCGCCAACAGCGCTGCCAATCCATGCCTAGACGCGAGATGTCCTAGGGATATTATCCCGAGGCACTCTCGGCGTCCTAACTAGAGTGGCAGTCTAGGAGAAGCAATAAAGAGAGTCGTACGCAATCACGTGCAGTGTATTTCCTCCTATTCTCTCGCGTCATAGCTACAGGCTCGTTTCGTTTACTTTTTCAGAATTGCGACTGTAACGTGGAAAATAGCCGGAGTACGCACTGTGCATTGCACGGTAATAACAGAAAATTGGCAACTATGCGACGAATATTCTCGGATGTGATATGGCAACTACGCCTTCGATACCTGAAATTCAATATAATTCCTAAACTCACCACTCTAAATCGTAGAGGGCATACCAAAACTTCTGATTTTTTAAAAGTCGATATTTCAGAACATGAGACACGAAGTCCCATAAGATTATAGGTCTATCTTTTTCTGAGGAGAAATTTAATACATTTTTTACATGTGAAATTAAAGTCTATTCTTCAAAGTATCTTCTTATTGGTCGCGTTAGCTTACTGGCTTTTGTATTTTCGCGCGCTATTTTTACGACGAATCGGCGGAATAGGAGCATGGAAGGGGAAGTCAGCGCGGAGAGACCCCTACCGTAGACAGCGCTGCACTAGCCTACTCGAATTTAAGGGAATACATCATATGGTCTCTGGTAGTTCGTTTGTACGGACGTTCGTTAATTATTTGAGTTATTTTACGGTACTTGTAAGTGCATGTTGACATAAACACTTTGCCGAAATGAATATGTCAGTGGAGAAGAAAAAATACCCATCCGCACTGCCAACGAATTGGCCGACAAGGGATGAAACTACCAGAAAAAGCCAAAACGCCCAAAACCAATTGTCAACTACGGGGAAGGTTGATGTTTATTATTACAGGTGAGTTTCACACGCAAGAATATTCTATTGAAGTTTCAATGACTCAAACTGACTGTGTATTGTACAAAAGAATAGTTACAAGTTTAATAAAAATTGTCGAAGCTTTGATGAGTTTTTGCTTGAATATGTGAATTCTAACCTCAATGATTTATGGATCCTGGATTTTTTTCAGCCGTGGAGTCAGAAACGACGCATCGTTGGTACCACCAATAAGGCAGACAGCATCTATTTTTAAACAACCAGTAACAATTTATAAAACCCAGGAAGGAAAAGTGAAGGATATCAAGCACGGGAGTCAGGAAAAACCAAAACAGGTAATTGCTGCTTAATACATATGTATCTGCTATGCATATCGAATTATTGAAGACTTTTAAGACAAGTTTTATTGACGTTCCCTAACATTGTTATTTCTTATCTGAAAATATTTCTAAACAATGTATTATTAATTTCATCTTATTCCACGATAAGTCGCTTATAAACTTCATTGCGTCTTTTAATAGTTATGATGTTTCCCTTCCCTGCACACAAATAATACCACAAAATTTAATCATTTGTCATCAGTGTAGAACATTAGATTCTCAATGATTTATTATGACATTTAAGTGTATTCCTTGTAAATTCTCATGGTACAATCATCCGATCATTCATTTAGGAAGGAGCCGATAAAGCTGAAGGCAAATACGGCTCCCAAGATAAGCCTAAACAGGTAACATTGTTCGATGTGCTTATGGAATCATTAATTACGTGTTTGTCTCTTTCTGTCTACAAATCATCAATATCCTGTATAAAATATTATTGATATGTAATTGATTATCTTCAACTATCTTAGATACAGTTGTGTAGTGCATGTATCATTAGGAAATTCCAAAGGATGCGAACGTCTTACAGAATTGAAAATTATAACAAATATAATTCTTGTGTGCAATGTATAAATTATTATATATTAAGTTCTCTCTCATAGTCTATTTCCATTATTACAAGTATAACACTCAATCATTATAAAATTCACAAAGTTTAACTATACATTCTAAATTTGCTTGTAACATGAAGCAAATATATTTTGCTTATGCAATTAAATCATCGTTATGCGTGTCAAGCATCACTCTTTCCTTTAAAATAGTATTATTGTGCTGTTAACGAACACTGTTGTCACCATACACATTTAATGCTTCAAATCTTGCAGTTGTTTTGGGAGAAACGTTTGGAAGGATTAAGAGCATGTGATCCAGACGGTTTTGAATTCGATGCAATGGACTTGCCAAAAAGTTTGAAACCAGTCGGACCATATATCACAGAAGAAACTCTTCTCCAAAGTGTTGCAACTGCTCTGCATGTTTCATCACAACCAGTCACTGGACAAACGGGTTCAAAAACAGCTTTAGAGAAGAATCCCGGGGTATTTCTTAATCCCGATCAACCCCTCGTACAGGTAGAATAGATATTTAGCTATTGGATAGGGTGATACAGTAAACTCTATAAACAGATATCATGTCCAAAGTACACTTCAACATTACCTTCACACCCTATATAATACAAATAATTATGTACCGGAGGTTCGAAAGGGTATACAGATAGCAACAAACCGTCTACTTTATCGATCGAATACGAATAACGAACTACTGCTTACAGGATAAAGAAAATTCTATTTGTTTCAGGCTGTTTCGATAGCAGATGACGACATCAAGAGGCAAGAGGACCGAGTAGCCTTAGCAAGAAAAAAATTGCAGGACGCGTTACGAGCGGTCCCTTCGTAAATTGTACAATTCTTTTTAGCTGTATTCCCATTCGTTCATCCTTAGTCTTAAGTTCGTCATAAACTATGTCATACCAGTTTTTATAATAAATGTTTTGTAAAGAAACAAACGTGACTACTGTATGATGCTTACAATGTAAGTTCGAAAAACGGAACATAAACTGCTTTTAGTTATTCCAATTCCCTTTTGGCTACGTTCACTCTGTTTCCTCGACCACGGTGCACAAATACTTTAGCATAGAGAATCGCCGAATGCTGAAGGCCCTTTGCGCCTTTCAAAAACGAAACTGAACCACTGATCAAATTGGCTGATTAGCTCGAAGAAAGGAAGGGTTCGTGTTGGTCAGTTGTGGCCACCGTAAAATCCAATTTCTCTTCTCGTTACGAACTACTGTTAATTCTGGAAGGCGTGCACCGTGGTTAGCCGCCATCTGTCCGGATTTTCGGCGTTCTCAGAAAATTGAGCCGGGTCCTAGCGGTTACGAGAATTTGGGAATTCCTCGGATCACGGTTCAACGAGGTTCGGGACGGGAAAGGGGCCGCATCTGGCTTCGCACGGACCGGAAACGAGGCCACACGAAATGATCCCTGAAGCGCACAGTTCCGCGCGAGAAAAAGTAATAACATGCATGCAACCGCACCATATGCGGCCGCATTATATTAATTGCGTCCGCCGCCTGGACATTTTTCCATCGTTACAAAATCGTGCAAATTACGAGAATGTGGCTTCCATTACAATGGTTGTTTCTAATCTAAAATACATTTCCGATCGCAGAGAACATTGCCGTTCTAGAAGCAACTATGGTACTGTACAAAAAGTTTTATACTTGAATAAATATCTGTCTATGAAACACACGTGTTTTCCCGTATTTATTGGAAAATGGAGTGAAGGAATTCTGAGCTGGCCACCACACAGTTCTGATTTAAATATTATTGAACATGTTTCGGATTATTTAAACGAAGCACGTAGAAAAAGTCAACCAAAAAACGCAGATAACCTGTTTCAGGTGTTATTATAGATGTAATTATATGAATATGAAAGCTGTATGAGAAGAGTCGACGCTGCAATTAAGTCGACAGGTGACCATATGAAATATTAAAGTTTTGCAACTCTGTGTACATTCTTTCACCCACAAAAATATAGATTTATGGTAAAATGTGAATGTCTTAAGATTTTTGTACAGTACTGCACATTTCCATTTAACAGTATTATGGTTGTATATTTTATTGTCGAGTCACATATTTTTTCAAGGGAGCTTTTATGTATGAAAGGATCATAAGGAGGTACTTGTTAAATTATTAATATAACTCGAAAGGAAGAAAACATTTTAGATCATTCAGATTACATGATTTACAGAAAAATATAAATGATATGTCAACTTTAAAATATACTTGATATTGTCATGCTAAAATGCATTTTCTAGTTATAATACAGAAAACTTCTATTAGATAGTTGCAAAAGTTCGTTTGTTTTAACTGCATGGTTTTCTTCAAAGAAGGTCTTGAGGTCTCTGAAGATCGAGCTCGAACTTTTGTAATCACTAGACTGCGGATTTTTATACGAAATAAGAATTTTTTCATTCATTGCAGGACATGGATACCAAGCATGGAGATTGAAAGAATTTAAGAGTATCGGCACATTTTTTACAACTTAATAAAACCAATACAGAAAGAGACAAATGCCTGTTTAAAATCACACCCATCTAGTTTTGTTAAAAATGCATAAAATAAAACATAAATTCTTCAGAATTAAGAGACACCAGGGTAAGGGACCCAATTACCGTGCCTATATTAATTATGTTTATTTTTAAAGCATAATGAATATTAGAAAACAGATATAAAATTTTTGTCATTGAAATCAGTTGATATATATATCTCGTTTTTAATATTCACTATGCTTTAAAAATAAGTATAATTAATATAGGCACAGTAATTGGTACCCGCACGGTAATAGGGTCCCTTACCCTATCATAATTATAACACCACATCCATTAATCCCGATATGTTTTTGACCGGATACACATACATAAATTTTCTTTAGCAATCGAACCATATGTATCCTATATGTTTCTAATGAAATTAGATATGCCTGTCGGCCGTAGCACGATTAACGATCAGATGAAACAACGACCATGAAAACCATTTCATTGGTGTATGTCTGCTTGAAGGGAGCAATGGGTCAACTCTACAAACTTTACGCCGTGAAATCTACAAACAGTCGTTTAAAAAGAAATCGCCAATGGACGTACGAACGAGAAAAATAATAACTCGAAACCGATGCCTGAGGCGAGCCGATGCACAGTGTCGCAAATGGCCATTTTAGGTAGAAAAAAGTCATGTCAGAAAACAGATACAAATATATTCATATATTCATATATTCTTCATATATACATTCATATATTCTTCTTTCGGAATGTTTACTGAGTCTAATTATACCCATAATAATTCAATTAATAGCGATATACGTATCGAAATTAATATGTGAAAACTCCGAACCGTAATACGGCGAAATCGTACGTTTATACTTGTTCTAAAGAAAATTATGTCAGTGCAATAAATATGAATCTTTAAGCTTCTATGCACGATATTCCATATTAACATAAGTAAATGTTGACACTAATGTTCACAAAGTTCGTTAATAAAGTCCCTTACAATAATTTTTAGAGGTTCCTTAAGTAACAGTTTTCTATGCCGATTAGTTGACTTTAATAGAGCAGAACTAGAAAGTGTCAAAAGATTCCATCTTGAAATTTTTATTGCATTAAGTTCAAACTATATACAAGGGATTCTGACAAAAATCAGCAGCAAAAATCTGCTAACCTGCCTGTCACAATTTTTTTAAATTTTTGTAACACCGTACGGTGGACCGAATGAGCATTCTAGGAAAGCAGGTGGAAGTGGGTCCACAAATAATGGTAACACGGCTAGACGTTTTTTCAAAAACTTTACAAATCTTCGAAAATAACAGGCATTAATAAGGAACTTCTTGAATGATTTTTTTTATATCTTATCTGCTCTTTCTTCAGGTCACGACATTAATTTTCTAAATTTCGAGAAATTTGTTCGCGAAACAAAAGATTTATATTTAAATTAATATCCTTGGTTTTGTACGTCCGTTACAGTGCACAAATTATTATTTCTTACTGTAGAAATAAGTAAATCGTGCCTATTGCCAATTGGCATGATGTCTGAAGAGGCTCAAGAAGCTCGCAACAAAGACATAAGAAGGTTTATGATTGGCCACACAAGGAAGAATTCGCGTGTATTTAAAAACTACGACTTAATAGCAATGCTGTTAATTACTTCTGATCCCATCATAAATTATTATAGTATGTTAGATCTACTTTTAACAAGAACTTCCGTCTAATCCAATAAGTAACTTAGTTGATAGCGACAGCGATATTAGCGAAGAATTATTTTTATATAGTTATATTTAGATATTATTGTTATAGTTATTTAATATTATATTTTTTATTTATTTTTATATTTGTCTCTACAATTTATATAATATTTTTCAATATAAATATTATTTTTAAAGGTTCTACATATACTGAATCTCATTTCATGACCTAACAGAAAGTTTCAATCGGTTTGAAGAAGCGTGAAACGATCTATGATTTTTTTCCACCTAGAATGGCCGTTCACGACACTGTGCGATGGTTGTCCGAACAGTTTCCGAATGCCTACGTCGATCTCCTTGGACGTCTCCTCCGATTGCGTTTCCACCTTAATTATCGAGGATCAAAATTCGTCTGGAGCGGAAACTATTTCTCAACTACCGAGGCTTGATGTTCCCGAAAGAGGAGGCGACGGGTGTTCTAAATCATCGGTTCGGGTTAGCCGAAAGTGGTCGGTCGAGTCGGTCGAGTCGGCCGCGGGTCAACGAAACTGCAACCTTATGCGAGGATCCCGACAGGACGCGAAAGTCAATGGCGTAACCAGCGCAATGAGAGGAACTCTGCGAGCGTAATAGAGTGTACCGACAAAACGGTTCGTGTTACGGAGTAACATACCCTACGTGCATACTGCGTACACAAAACATTCCTGAAACATCTTTCTCGGCGGACGACAGTAGCTTTGTGCTGTGCAGTTTCGTACAACGATACGAGCGTCGTCGTCGTCTGGGAATGGGTGCGTGCCCCAGGCCCCGCACAAAAGAATGCTCGGGCAGGTATACGGACGTCGGTTTTCAGGTAAGCACAAGCCAGGTAAGCCAGGTGGTAACCTCTTTTTTCACTCCGTCTGCCCTCTCCACTGCCATTCCCCGAATCCCGACCTCCGTCCTTTTCTCATCGTCGCTCAACAGCTGTTTCCCTGTTCGCAAAGGGTCGTTCTCCCTTATTGTCAACTGGCTCAAACGAGAGAGAGAGAGAGAGAGAAAGAGAGAGAGAGAGAGAGAGAGAACAGACCTCTTACGTCCTCCAGACGAAAGCACATGTCCCACTTTAAATCGTTATAATTCGTCGAACACGTTTGTAGATCCTGTCTAATCGGCCTTACGTGTTCACCACGTAGTGTATACCACGTGTGCGTGATATACCGGCGGAGGAAGTCTGATTGAGGATGTGACCCGAATATTCAGTACACATTGTCAAGGATACGATTAATTCGGCTTTTTAACGGCGTTATACGATATGCCTTTGCAGTGGCCGTCGAATCGTGTTTGTAAAATTTGTCGACACACCGATTCAGAACGGATTCGACTGATTTTAAAACAATCGATGTTCTTTATCACTAGACCGCGAATCTTTACGCAAAATTGTGTGCCTCGATTGCAAATGTCAGAAGCCAGCCGGCGGAAATGTCTTTCTTTCCTTAATAAGTAGACGACCGCGGATCTTTGGGGAAAATAAAAATTGTTTGCGTGAACTGTCCAAAACAACAGTCGAATAGAGCTTTAATTCTCTCTTCAATGATTTGGATTATTCGAAACTGACACATTGACGTTTTTAAAAATCTTTTAATCTATCCACTGCTCTAAATTGAGCTTACTATTTTTTATGGAATTTCGGTTCATGCCTTTTTTACAGACGTTGTAAATTTTAATTTTACATACCGTTCGCTTTTTGGCATTTTCCGATCGTACGATATCCTGACGTGATGACGTTTTTCTTTTTCCATGTACCCGTTCTGATTGAATTTTCAGGCATCTCGATAATATGTATCTTTCGACAAATTTTCCGTGCCCCTCTTTGGAAATTCTAAACTTTAACAGCTACTTGTTGTAAAGTGTTTCCTTTTAATCATTTCTTATAAGCTAATACTCATTCTTTTAGGTTCAATTCTCGTGTCTTCGGCATGCTATAAACAAAGGAAGGTTAACAATAACTAGGAAACATTCTATAGACGCCTGAACAAGTTACGAGATAGATAAAGGAATGTCTAATTGCAAACTATTATTGTTCATGTCAACTTACATTCTGACTTGCTAAGTTTCGAGGAAAATCTACCAAGTTTCGTCAGTATACAGCAGAGGTTGTTTTTTTACTCTTTTTTAAGCTTTAAAGTTCAAGGTCATTCGAAGGTCATGTCACAGTACATATTTGAATGTTTTTCTTTATGAGCTACGCGATGCAACACGAAAATATACTTAGTTGTTTAAAGAAAAAATACATCGATCACCTTGAAGACTACGAGAAAAAAGAAAATTAAAAAAAAAACAACCTCCGCGGGATACTGGTCACTTGGTACCATTCAAATTACGCATAAAAAATGTGTAGCTCGTGATGATACACGTAAGAAGATATATAACAGTCCAAGAAGGCTGCACTGGAATCCTATTCAGAAGGATATAACTATTTATACATTAGATATTTTAATTTTTCACATGAATTGCGATTGCATTATGAATACTCCATGTCATATAACTGCACCGTTTGCATGAGTCTCCAGTATTTCTTATCGGAGGATATTATCAGTTGGTCGCAGAAATTCTTACGGACGTTTCGTTACACTGTCACGGCTACTCTCGAGCTTGTAAGTAAATATTTATATTTCTGTATACCTGTAGACTTTATTTCCTGCAGCAGACTATACTGCAAAGTTTGTCGTACACGCTCCGTGACGCGAGATTATTCTGTTATGCTACACGGAGTAACAGAGTACACGATAATTTTGCCTGAAGAAATTCCCAAGTACACATTTAAATTTCCGAATATTGAGATATCTATTTGATTGAAGCCGAGATGCACGCAATCGAGCCGTTTATTTTGAAAGTGGCCTAAGTCCACTTGTACTTACATTGAGATATTTAAGGGTTTTCGTTTCAATAAAATTAAAAATATTCGTATTGGATACCAGTGTGTCACACTGCTTAAGTGTATCTAAAAGAGTTGAATTTACAGTTCCTATTAAAATAATAGCAATTACTAAGCGAATAATATGTGTTTTCTTATCAAAAATGGAGTTAAGCCACTTTCAAAGTTAACAACCAGATTCGTCATAAAATTTGAAAGAGTATACTCAAAGAGAAACAATACTCAATTTACTTTATATATCTTTACAACACTTCAAAAACACAATTTATGCAATTCAGCACATTTTCTAACTACATAAATTATATAACAATTTACTGCCCATCTACGTTTTGTGTATGCGGGAGGGATTTGAAGAAATCATGGTGCTGCGGTGGTATGTATCATAGTAAGTCCATCATGTCCTTGTATTTCGCTGTTGTAATTCGTTTTATATTTTTATAAAGTGGTGTCAATACAATATTTTCGAACTTTCTTGCTCTACCCCGACGTGGTAATAAATCCAGGATTTTAAACTTTGCATTCTTATCCATTGATATCTTATAGAAAATTTTATATGGTTCATCTCAAAAAACGCATCCAGCATATTTTTAACGTATTTATTGTTTCTCCGTTAGAATTCTTTACCCGTTTAAAAATTGCGTCCTCCAAAAATTTTATTGATATAAAATCCTCTTGTTTCATTTCATTTAGAATAAAGTTATTACCTTTCCAGCACTTTTTGATAATGATCATCGGACATTATCAATAATGGATTGGACTTAGGCCACTTTCAAAGTGATGGTTTTAATTATTGAAGTAACTGTGAAAACTTATGTGTCCAAAATTATCGTGTATACCCTGAATATACTTAACCAAATGTTGTTTATGACAGCTAACTTGAAGTTGTACACGTAAAATAATTGACAAATGGACTTAGGCCACTTTCCGTTATAGTTTTCGAAAGTTCAGAGTGTGCCTCTAATTTTTCAATTGAGAATCTGACTTTAGCATGCAAATGAGCAGCCTGTATTCACCTTTAATACACCTGTACGATTTTCATAGACGTTATCAATTCGATGCGTCACGAACGCACCTTAAAATTAACCGACTCGTTAGTAAAAGTTTTGTTATATAACTTGGTGACTTACCTCATTTATTCGTGTTTCATTTTCCACCGCAACGATCTCCAATGCGAACTCTGTGAAAAGGGTAAAGTCACACAGTCGGTGGAGAAATTGAATGTTACATTGAAACCGAGAAATTCTATGGATCGAGTTTGAAAAACAGTGGTTTGCAACGTTCGACCGGCAAACAAACGTTTCGCACGTGCGAACCCAGCGATTAGAGCGAACAAAAGTGTAGCGACGTAATTTGCACGTAGGTTCGACGGCCGTTGCGACGATCAACGGCAATATGTCGTTTCGATTTCATTCGGTGGCCGCGGACTCCGCAAGAATTCCCACGAGCAAACCGACGAAACGGCCGAGAACAATCCGACGCATTAAACTGTATTCATTTCATATAGTCGCAGTTGGTATCCGATAAAACTTAATCCTCGCTTAAATGCCGTTGCGGTTGATAGAATATATGCGTTCGCGGTCAAGCGACAGAGAAACTGTAATCCGAGGCGAAAAAGATCCACCGTGATCGTTTTATTTCCTTCGGCCGCGTCTCGCTGGAATTCGAACGACTCCAGGACTCCAGGTGCCGTTCTTCTGAGCCGATCGAATTCGCGGCTTACTGCAGGATTAGATCCAGTTGTTTTCGCGTCGTACGATTAAGCACGACACGCCGATTAGGAAATTTCATCGAACATACATGATCCTGGAATCGACAATAATGAGAAATTCGCTAAACGAAAACTCTGTAGAGTGAGTTCCCCTAACGCCGCACAGTGCACAGTGTCGCGAATGGCCATTCTAGGCGGAA
>CM052120.1:12809158-12826525 GCA_028454245.1 Halictus quadricinctus | reverse complement strand
AGGTCACAACTTAAGCATATTCAAATGTATTTTTTCAGCGGCTACAAAACGGAATGAAAAGAAATATGTTTTGCTGATAAAAAATAACGATAACCTTAAAATAACTATGAAAAAATAACCGAATAAAAGCCATTTAATTTATGCCATAAATATTATTTGTGCCATTAAAAATAAAGGAGATATTTAGGTGGCTTCCTTTAGCTGAGACACCCTGTATAGACACTCTTACATTCTCTTAATCCTTTTACCGTTTTAAATTCTATCTACTCATTTTTGTAATAAATGCATAAAGTCTGCAGTCTAGTTATTCAAATCGAATTCTCAGACCTGATAAGCCTATAAAACCGTTTTTTTCACAAGTGTATAAATAACAATGATACGATTTTATCCCGCGTTTTAACGATTTTGGACCGTTGCACAGTGTCGCGAATGGCCATTCTAGGTGGAAAAAAATCATAGATCGTTTCATGCTACTTCAAACCGATTGAAATTTTCTGTTAGGTCATGAAATAAGATTCAACATATATAGAACCTTTAAAAATAATATTTATATTGAAAAATATTATATAAATTATAGAAACAAATATAAAAATAAATAAAAAATATAATATTAGATAAGTATAACAATAATATCTAAATATAACTATATAAAAATAATTCTTCGCTAATATCGCTGTCCCTATCAACTAGATTACTTATTGGATTAGACGGAAGTTCTTGTTAAAAATAGATCTAACACACCTTTCGGTAGTGAATTTGTATTTTTTGCGGTATCACCCTATAATAATTTATGAAAGGATCAGAAGTAATTAACAGCATTGCTATTAAGTCGTAGTTTGTAGATACACGCGAATTATTCCTTGTATGGCTAGTCCTAAATCTTCTTATGTCTTTGTTGCGAGCTTCTTGAGCCTCTTCAGACATCATGCCAATTGGCAATAGGCTTGATTTACTTATTTCTACACTAAGAAATAATAATTTGTGCACTGTAACGGACATATAAAACCAAGGATATTAATTTAAATATAAATCTTTTGTTTCGCAAATTTAGAAAATTAATGTCGTGACCTGAAGACAGAGCAGATAAGATATAAAAAATCATTCGAGAAGTTCCTTATTAATGCCTGTTATTTTCGAAGATTTGTAAAGTTTTTGAAGAAACGTCTAGCCGTGTTACCATTATTTGTGGACCCACTTCCTCCTGCTTTCCTAGAATGCTCATTCGGTCCACCGTACGGTGTTGCAAAGGTTTTAAAAAATTGTGACAGGCAGGTTAGCAGATATTTGGTGCTGATTTTTGTCAGAATCCCTTGTATATAGCTTGAACTTAATGCAATAAAAATTTCAAGATGGAATCTTTTGACACTTTCTAGTTCTGCTCTATTAAAGTCAACTAATCGGCATAGAAAACTGGTACTTAAGGAAGCTCTAAAAATTATTGTAAGGGACTTTATTAACGAACTTTGTGAACATTAGTGTCAACATTTACTTATGTTAATATGGAATATCGTGCATAGAATCTTAAAGATTCATATTTACTGCTCTGACATAATTTTCTTTAGAACAAACATAAACGTACGATTTCGCCGTATTACTATTCGGAGTTTTCACGTATTGATTTCGATACTTATATCGCTATTAATTGAATTATTATGGATATAATTAGGCTCAGTAAACATTCCGAAAGAAGAATATATGAATGTTATATCCATTTTCTGACATGACTTTTTTCCACCTAAAATGGCCATTCGCGACACAGCGCGCTGTGTGTCGGAGGGTCGACGGATCGCGTCTTCGAGAAGGGCGGTAAGGTGACAAGTCTATTGCAAATGTGCTCGAAAGAGGCGCATTTCGCGAATGAACCAAGCGTGGTATATTTAGCGGTACCGCCGTTTATCCGCGCTATCATCATTTACCATGCTATTTATGTGTTTTCGCCGTTGTGCAACGGCCTTACGGCTGCCAGCCATGCCTATACCCTCCGATGTACGGCGTTACGTGGACTGCCGCGGGATTTCGCGGCTGACCAGATATTCGGGGACAGTCGATCAACATTATCGACACCGCGATTGCTCGGCGACGCTCGCGAATTGAAACTCGTGCTAAACAGCTGCCTTCCGTTATCTAACTCTCGCTCGCGAGCCAATTAACGCGGCAGTGAGTCGCGACGATTGTCGCGCGTGGGAAATCGTTTTCGAGATACGCCGGACCGCTAACTGAATGCGTACGTTAAGGATTCCTTGGCGATTGCACATTTCGAAAATTGTACCTACCGATTTGCCTAATGAGAAAGTTGCCGGTGGTGTCCGATTACAACGAGATTTCAATTAATTACTGCAAATGTGCAGGTGATTTTGATAGAAGTTGGAAGATCTCCAGAAGTTTGCAATGAGGTACAGCGAACACCATCATAACGCGATCTAAAATTGTTTACAAAGACTGTATACTATACTGAATAATAGCCAGCATTTTTCTCGGAAATGGTAAGTGTATAGAAAAAATGCAAGGGGAAAAGTGTTATTGTTTGTTGGGAACAACATGATAGCGTGTACTAATTTTTTATATTTGCAACGATTTTCAAGGAGCGAAGGGGACCTTCAATTTCTTAAATCAAATGGTACGTATTTTTTTATTTTGTTTGAAAGCGTGCATCAAGACGGTTTTAACCATATCTGATACTATGACCTTCCGGGTCATACAAGGTTAAAAATACAGTGATAAATACAATGGTAAATACAGCACACCGGTAAACACAGTGGTGACAAATATTCCAACTATTTCTTACATTTCTGATCTTTTACTACCTTGAAGGTCATAGTATATAGGACATAGTTAAACTCGTCTCGGTGAACGCTTTCAAATACATACTACGAAAAAATATGTAGCATTCCATGTAAAAAATTGAAGGTCACATTCGTTTCTTGCAAATCATTACAAATATAAAAAGTTGGTACACACTATGTCGTTCAGAAAAAACAAATAAAACCTTTCCCCCCTTTCATTTTTTCCATACACTTGTTATTTCCGAAAATAATGCTGGCTAGTATTCTCGCGAACAGCATGTGTATGAATCTTCTATATTATATGGCAATAAGCGTACAGTCTTTTTAAACAATATTTTTAACGCTTACTGTACATTCACTGCCACGTGAAATACGCATATGAAGTCTCTTTAAACAGTGCCTTTGATCGCATTTTATGGGAGTCTACTGTAAACAGGTAGAGAATAGACATACATATACAGTCAACCCTCCCATAATACGGTTAATTCGTTCCGCGTTATATCGAAACCGTGTTATGAGATGTTTGAGATAATAACAATTCTTGTATTCTGAAGTATGTGAAATTTACTGATTTTTTAATACATTCACTCATTTTTAAGCAATATTGTCACACAATTAAATTCTCAATCAAAAAAGAGGACTAAAGTTTAACTCGATATACTTCATCAATGCGCACGAACACTTTCGCATAACGAAGTTCTGTAGTGGCCTGAAGTTCTCTCTTCATAAAGTCCCTTAAGGGACCAATATTCCGAATTCTGAATGTTAAGATTTTAACTATCTGATTCTATCACTTACCTAAAACAGAAATAAACAATACTCCAATTTCGTAATAGACCTGTTAACATTGTCGCTATTTTCGACAAGCCAATAATACAAAAAAAAATATCTCAAATGTACAATCGTACGTCGGTGCAGCAGCACAGGTTGCTCCGACAAATCATCCAGGAATTGTTACGAAAGTGATACATCCACTTCACCGCGTGCAAATAAATAGTTTTCAAGCTCGATTTATCAGTTCCTGCTTGCAGGCATCCTGCAACCACCGTAGAGTTCTTTTTTCCCCTGGCACGTCGCTAACAAGTTACAAGCTATTCATCAAGATAAGAATAAATCCCATCACCGGTCGCCTGCAATGCATCGCGCCATAGCAGAACGCCGAACAATGCGAGGTAACAGTGAAAAAGGAGACCGTTCATACGGTTCGCTCGCTGCAATATCCAGCAATCCGAGTAAGAATTTTCATGGAAGCGTTCAAACCATTACAAGGATGCTCCTTGACACGGTGTCTCCACGGCTCTTGTCCACCCTCGCGTGTTTGGTAGATCTGCGCGTTTCTCGTCGTACGCATGGAGGACGCGAATGGTTCGAGTATCGAGTGGGTGCTGGGAAGTGGCAATACGGCCCTGTCCTTCAGACACGTTCTTCAGCGGCGTGGCGTGCGTCGCATCCAGCACCGCCACGCCGTTGCAGTCGGCGTCGTCGTCGTCGTCGTCGTCGCCGGCGTCGTCGTCGTCGTTGTCCTCGTAGTCGCGACCGACTCAGAGGCCAGCAATGCGGTTCTCCCCCATTGCACCCTGGCGATCGAAATCGAACGAAATATTCTCTCGCCGCTTGGCTCGCGAGTATCTCGTATACGTACGTATACGCGTACGCGTGTATCCGCGCGCACACGCAGAAACCTCGCAGGAACACGAACGATCCGGTATTGCAGGCCGCGTGTAAAGGCGAGCTCGTATGTGAACGGGTGGTACACAAGCCAGGACACCGTGATGGTGGTGTTACACACACACCCATAACCATGGGCACGGGACCTCGGTTGGCTCAGAAAAATCGTCAAGGTGTAACCAGAGGGACGTGCGAGCGCGAGCGTATACGTGCACGTGGAGAGAGTATATTGGCCTGCGCAGAGACGGTGAGGACACGGCCGAGCCGCTCCGCAGGAGTTGCAGCAGTTTCGCAAAGCAACGACAATGATCACCGTGGAAGGCAACCGGTTGCACGCGCTAAAAATACGATGAACGACGCGGAACGCCGAAGAGGAGTTAGTTAATGCGCCGGCCGGCCAGAAACTGTTCCGTTCGTTATTAAGTTGAACGCGAAGAGGATGGGCTGCTGGCGCCGGGCCCCGGAGCCCGACTATGCGCGTGCCGGCGACCAACGGTCGCCCCCTTGCCGTCAGCCTCGTGTGTATTCGTCTCGAAGGGTCCTTACACGGGCCCGAGGACACTTTACGGGAGCACGGGCCTTTAGGTCCACCTTCCGCCGCGCCGCGTCGCACCGCGTCGCGTCGCGACTCTCCCCATCCGTTCTCTGGCCGTCGCCGGTGCTGTTATATTCGTTACCGTAATTATTAGCTTGCTCGGCCGATGGAAATCTATCGAACCGATCGCCGTACGTTTCGGGAACGCCTGTAATCCACGCGCTCGCGTCGAGATCCAAGGCTACACGGACCGCAAAGAAATACGTTTTTTTAAAAGTATGGCATTACACAGGCTAATGTATAACATCAGGCCTGATAAGATATAAACGCAGCGCGGCTCGGTTCGTTATTGCTCGTAATAAGCCGCGACGCCCGAGAGTGTACGCCGCGCCGCGCTGCGCCGAGCTGCCCCGTTTGCCGGCCCCGGCCCCGGCTCGGGTACGCCACGGGACGGACCGAACGGTATCGTGTTGCAATATCTTGTCTCGGGGCCTGTGCCTTTTTTTCGTAACAAGATCACGGTGAATCTGCGAAAATGGTAGCCACGGCGTAACGAGAAATTCGAAGTAGCGCGGCGAACGGTCCGGTGAACGATTGGAAAGCTCCGCGAGCCATCGGCCCGGTCAGAATTCGTTCTGCTTTTTCTGATATTCGTAATTGGATTCCGCGAAAAACCCAGCCGATCTTACTCCTGGCCTGATTAAACATTCACATTGTAGGCACACACCTGCCACCGTAAGATGCGCGAACCCAATGATTATTTTGCGTACGAGCGATCGACGCACGCCGGAAACTTTCGGATTCGCCCTCCTGTTTTACTTCTAGCTTCTGCATTAATTAATTTACGATACAGTGTCTACTCGATACATGTCCAAAACACGCGTCTGAGACATATATCGGCTGGGAGATACTATTCTTTGATACACTGCCGGACGTAGACAAGGACAGCGAAGCTCGAGTGGCCTCGGTCGGCGACGAGTGTAAACATAATACGAGTGGCCTCGGCGACCGTGATGAGTATACCCCGCGGCAGTGGGGACAGTTCTGCGACTCTTATCGGCTAGATATTTGGGACAATATCGAGCAGAGACTGTATCTTGGATTAACCCTTATTTTTGCCGCTTAATGTGTCTCTTGCGTGTCAAATTGACACAATGTAAAACATCGAATGAAATGAAACGAAGAGCTCTGCTTTTCTTCTTCAAGTTCACGCCAACTTTTGATAGTCGAAGCAAATGCATGTTTAGCTTCATTCCGAAGGGGTTGTACAATAATTGTCGTGTGACAGTATGAAACAATGAACTGAAAATGACTTGAAAAAACGAGAAAATTATGTGTGTCAAATTGATACAGGGGACCCTTTTTGTAACAATTGTTATCAAATATTTTTCTCGCATCTTTTCCTATTCGCAATACTGAATATATGTATATACAGGGTGAGATAAATTTTCCATGTAAAGGATGGATGTTATCCTGCAATTTGTAGAATAATTGATCTGAAACTTTGTGGCTTTTATTTTTTTAACATGAAATAAACAGGGCGAGTCTCGTAACACGACGACTTCGAATAGCACGTACGTTATTTGTTGTACCAACAAATTTTTCCAACAAATGTTGCACGGTTTCCAGGGGGACAAGCACTGTTGTAACTTGTTTTTTGTTATTTGGCTTTTTCATTGGGATATGAGGGTAATCTTCAGTTTTTTAAATGGAATGCCCAATATTTTGTTTCGAATTCGGATAAAGCACCAAATAAAATTACAAACATGGCATGCATTGCAAACGAAGTCGTGTTAATAATCACGTTGACTGAGCGAACGAAATATTTCCTAATGGAAGATTATTAATTTGAGAATATCTCAGTAATTATTAATTTTAAGCCCCATTTGGTTTAATACTTTTTTAATCAGATTTTGGTGTTTTATCCGAATTCGTGGAAAAATATTAGACACCATTTAAAGAATTCATACTCAAGGTCACGCGAAAGTCACAATATTACAGGTCGTTGGATTCTTCTGGACCTCGACTATCATATAGCGATAATAAAAATATATCGTTCCATTTAAAAAAGCTTCGATGACCTTGAAATCTCAAAAAATATAACCTTGAACAAACTTTTTTGCCTATCATAATATTTGCCTCTCTGAACCAACTAATGTTTTCGTCTGAAATTTCCTTCTATCATAAAAAACAAGCGAGATATTTTAGATGCTCGAGTTAGGTGAAACACCTTGTATAACCAAGAAATGTAAAATAATTTGTTGTTATGTAGATACTGTATTGTCATGTACATTAATTATAAAGTATACCACAACATTTATGTTAGGCCGCTAAAACTTCGCTGTCCTTTTCTACGTTCGTCGTGGATCAAATAATAGTATCTCCTAGCCGATATATGTCCTTGGCTAGACCCGTGTTTTGGACAAATATCGAATAACCACTGTATAAATGGTAGACATTTGCCACGTACTCAATTGTAAGCACTGATTTGTTTCTATGCGTTTGCAAGATTCAGTTGGTAGAGGAATGTTTGTGTATTTGTTTGTCACAGAATAAAATTAACCAACAATCTTGTCCCGCCCGGGGCAGTGAAAACCCAAAAGTAATTCATGAGTAGCCCGTACATTCTTAGTGTTATTTTTAATTCACCGACAATGTTTCAATCGACACAATTTCACCGACACCGAGTCCCCGACAAACTCGGTTTACTGACATGTTGAAATCACCGACAATTATGTTACCGGCATTATCATTCGACTTATAAGAATGTATAAGGACTCTTGTCCTTAATTGTTGATGTCGATGAAATAATCGTGGATGAAATGTCTTCGTCGGTGACTTCGACATGTCGGTAAATAAACATTGTTAGCTAACTCAGTGTCGGTGAAATTGTGTCGATGAAAACATTGTCGGTGGTAACCCACATTTTCAATGTGTTCACAGTTTTCACCAATGCCCAAAAATTTCACTTCCCGTGTAACTGGAATCGACCGCATCGTATACTAAAACAAAGACACTCGAAAGTTTTCAAACTTCAAGTACGTTCTATTAAAAATCGAATCTTAACGATTAAGTGTGCGGTATGGAGCTTTGTATGCATTGACGGTAGTTCCGACATTAGCATGAGCGACGTTCGATAGTTTCAGTGCAATTATATCAGAATTATAGCTGTCATCGATTATCAGCTGATTACACACGGTGATTACCGAGGCAATTAGATCGATGAATAAGCGGCTGATACGCACGTGCGCGCACACGTTATTTTCACACTCGGGTGTCAAGCGTAGGAGTGACGGTGCGCATATGTTTCGGTGGGGGGTGGGGGGAGGGAAGGAGGAGGAGAGTGTAACCACCCCTGCGAGGGGGTGCACGCGCTGGCACGTTACAGGCTTGGCCGTAAATTGGGCATGGGTCTCCGGGGCCCGAATCGGCCCGCTCATCGTCGCATCGATAAAAAGAGACAAGCGGGAATGTAGTTTCGGAAAGCATGTACACGATAACTCCAAGGTATTTACGAGCGAGTTGAGAGAGCACGAGCTCGCCAGAAGTCGGCAGGTGCTCGTGGCAAAAGGTGGCGTCCCGAGACAGCCTTGAGAGAGCGTGCACAGGTCGTTGCTTTCGGGGAACGATGAGAAACAAAATTAGTCGCCTTTGCCGAACGAGAGCTCACGCAGTTATTCCGTTCGCGAGAAAGTTTTCGGACCAATGCCGGGGATACAGCTTTGTTCTTTCTCGCCGGCAGAAGGTAATTTGTCGAATGACTGGCCGTGACTGCCGGCGAGCAGGTTTCCAGAATTTTTCACGGTGCCGTTTCACAGATTTTTGTACCTGGATAATTTATTACGCGCCTCTTAACATAATTTTGAACAGGTAAACGAGAACAGCCGACGGACTTTCCTACGGACACGAGGGTTTCTGGACTTTTATAAGACCTAATTGAGGTGCAGGGATATTATTATGATTTATTGCCCGCCGACAGGTGTAAGCGAGTCGCAAATTCGGCGAATCTTCGTCCCCTTACAATTCCTGCAACGCGGTGATACCCGCCGATTGATAAAGTTTACAGCGACGCGCTGATAAAAGCGTACCAAATCTTTGGTCCAGTGATTGTCCATAAACGTTAATATTTTTATACTTCGTACAGGAGATACCGAGGCGCAGGCAGTAAAAGTTTTTGATATTCCGAAATCATTCTGGAGCGTCTCGGGCTGTCCTCGAGAATGGAGGACGCGGGTCTCGATTGTACGGGCCCGTCTAAAAATCGAGCAATCGGCCGGTTCTGGGGAGAGGACGAAGGGTCGTCGGCAGAGAACAATGGATCACGGTTGCACCTCGGTTCAAGGTCCGCGGTGCATTTAGATCGGTTTAGACCCGAATTCCCCCTTTTCGCTCTCGACATAGCCCCGCTTGCTCGTACAGGTGCGCTTTTTGCGGAACCGTGATTTTCGTCGATTATTAAGAGGTTACAGGTATCGACTAAAGTAATTACTTCTCGTACCCTTGCCGTATCGGGCACCTCCGACAATTAGAAAGAAAGAAGGAAGACACGGCATTTCTTGTGTCGTTCGGCTTTATACGTGCTCCGAACTGGTTCCTTTTAAAAATTTATCGCAGCGCTCCTTTAAAGAGAACCCGCGCGTAGAGGGAGAGGGGGAGGATGTCCCTTTATTAAGGTGTGCTCTTCAACGAACACGTAACGACCCACGGGTTTTTGCAATGCCCGATGAGAATGGAATTTTAATGGGTTTTTCTGTAAGAATTAACGATCCGGCCCTTTTTTTTTCTCCCGAGAATTTACGCTTATGTTAATTGCCCGAACGCCCGAGAAATTGCAACATCGGCTGTCGTTGATCCGCGATCGGCGACGATTCGCGCACGCAGCACGTCCCGTAGTCCGTGGAATCATCGCCGACGGAGTTCAAGGACGATAGATCGGAGGAACTTAACCTAGCTTAACCGATTCAGAGTGAAGATACCTCTCCTCTCGATACCTCGATTACAGAAAGTGAACCGTTCTACATGGATTACACGGCATAACGTGTTCATACGAGACGCGCCGAGAGGCGATCACGTGGAAACAAGTTTAGCGAGAGTCCAGCATATCGACGCGAATAAAATATTTGTCTTCGAATATGCATACTCGCCGTTCGATTCGATACGATTCTCCAAGCACGAATTTTTAAGCAACGTTCAAAGACTACTAATCTGCTAATGATCGAATCAAAAACGGACAGAAAGTTTACGGTGAAAGAGGTCGGATCGTAAACGCTTATCGCGGAACGGCCGAGTATAATTAAACCGTAACAAAATCCTGCGCAGCAGTCCCCGGCAAAGAATCCTACTTTCGTATCAATACTGCGGACCGGTCGAGATTTTCTTTGAAATACTCTTGACGTCGTGTCTAATTTACGGCGTGATAGAGTCTCGAACGATCCAACTACGGTTTACGACTCGAACGATGCCTTGCTATTATTTCTCGGGAGTCGTAAATTTCCTTCCTGTTGCATTTCCCTTGCGTCGCGGATGTTGCCGCAATGACTACACGCACCTCGAAAAAGTACCCGGCGAAGCACGTTTGCTAGGCACCCTATATGCATCGCGGAGGTCGTTGACGGGTCTTCGCCGCGCCGCGCCGCGCCACGGAGAGAAAAGGGTGTTGTATCGCGTGGTTCGCAAGTGAACGACACCGATGCCGGCGAGCGTTCATGGGAAACGCGGTGCATCGTCGCTGGTAGCCGCTGGAAACGAGCGACCGGGGATAAATTGAATCGACGAGGCATACACGTTGGACCCGTAACTTATCCGAGTTTACCGTTGAAATGTAAATTTTACTAGACCGAGGAGGGGGATGATAAAAATTCATATTTCCAACGAGTCCGGGACCAATTGGTTCATATGAAGAGCACGGTCCGAACAACGGTTAGCGGATAATTCAATTAAACAAGCTGACAGAATGAAAGAGCAACCCTCGGGGTCGAGGTGTCTCAGTCTGCCGCCGGTAGATGGAGCTAGGATACCAAAGCTAGGTCCCGGGCTGGCAATCACCGCCGTGGAAAATCGGTGGTGCAGCCAGCGCATCGCGGCGCAGCGTGGCGTTCCAGCCGCGGATCTATAGGGAAACTTCGCGAAGGCTCGAGCACGAGCGGTAATACGGAGGGGGTTGCAAGCCGGTAGAGACGAGTACACGCGTCCGTATCCGGAGGCGAACGAAGCGCGGCGCTCTCGGCCGGTAGGTGCGCTCACACTTTGTACGCCGGTTGGTCCTCGAGTGGTGGGGAGGGGTGGTACGTGGCCACGTGACCCGACCGGCCAATCGGCGCGGCGCATAGCCGGCGTCCGGCACATGGCGGCGCGCCGGCTGTAGCACCCGCAGTCGCAGTACGTCGCAGTCAATCGCAGTGGTAACACGAGCGAGAGGGTAGTTGCACGCGCCTGCCTTCGAAAGGAAAGATCGCGGTGAGGGAGAGACAGCGACAGCGAGAGAAAGGGAGAGAGAAGGATAGAACGCGTGGCGAAGAGAGAAAGAAGGATCGAAAGAGAGAGAGAGAGCGCGGCGCCCCTTGCCTCCGTTTTCAGTGCTTCAGTCGCGCGACGACGCTCTCGGACGCTTTAGTCAGTCGGCCGGTGACGAGGCTCCCACAACGTGATACACGCGCCCGTTACGTTACGTTACGTTACGTCGTCCCGTCGAAGGCGAGAACGAGAAAGCGAACGAGAGACACATACACACACACAGGATAGAAACACAGAAGAAAGGACGAACGAACGAATTCTTTCATATATATATACATATATATACATATATACATGTATATATATATACGCACGTACATATAGTGTTATACAGATATATGTATATCGGTTAACATACAGAAATATACACGAAGAAAGCTAAACACGAGTATCTGCCAGACGACAACGACGACGACGACGACGACTTTGACGGTTGCTAGTCGCGCGCTCTCGAAACACGAATATCATTTACGAACTGCTACAACACGACCAGTGCGAATATCGAGAGAGAGAGAGAGAAGGCCATTTTCGTCGCTGGCATTACCACGCGGTGAAAGAAAGCGCGCCCGCGCGAGTGAGACGGAACGATCGACGGGAAAAGGACGGTGCGATCGTGGACGAGACACGAGATTACGAGCGGGTAGCCCACACGTTTCCAGTGTGCGAGCAACACTCACGCCGTGCGGCCGAGTATCGTGCGCGCCGCACCGAGTAGGAGGGACCCTGGGCGAAAACGAGAAAAAAAAAGAAAAGAGGAGCAACACACAGATAAAAGCGATCACCGGCGGCGAGTCAACGATTTTATTTTTGTACGGTGCATCGTTGGTTTTTCTCTTTTCCGGGAGTACAGCGGGTTTCTCCTCGTTAACGGCCGCGGGTCTCGCGTGAGACAAATAAACCCACGCCACTCTAGTCCTTCGTCCTAAATAATCGCGCTCGCGTGTGTGTGTGGTGTACTGGCTCCGCGCGCGCGTGTGTGTTTTATATTGTTGTCCGATCGTTTCGAAAGCGAAGACTTTGTATCGGCGCGGATGAACACCGTTCGATCGTACGAAAACGAAGATACTACATGCGAAAGGTGCATAGAATAACGACGCACGGATTGTGAGGATCGGTAAGCTTCTACAGACCAGAGAGAGAGAGAAAAAGATCGAAAGAAAATCAGTGCGAGGATCGACGAATTGCAGAGATACTGTGGTTCGAAATCTGTGCAAATACGAACATAATACACACACACGTACACACACGTTATTATTGACATTGCCGGTGCGAACGAAACGCGACAAGTTTGTATCGAACAGCATAATGCCGACTAGTTTGTTCAGAGAAATGGATCGCGGCGCCAATGGCGGTCCTGCCACTTCCCTCGAGGACCAACGGGCCCTGCAATTGGCGTTGGAATTATCTATGCTCGGTCTCGAGGGTACTGCCGGATGCCCGGGCACCGGCACAGGAACCGGCAACGGAACAACCAACGACCCGGACCCTCTGCAAACGACACCAGCTGGTGTTTTCGAGGAGGCACGTTCGAAGAAGAGCCAGAACATGACCGAGTGCGTGCCGGTGCCTAGCAGCGAGCACGTGGCGGAGATCGTCGGCAGACAAGGTAAGCGCGAACATAACCTCCTCGAATCCCGTGGTTCCCACCTCTCGCTGTCGCGAAGTTCGCGATGGCGGAACGTTACCGGCATTACGGCCGCCATACACATTCGCTCTTGACGTCGGCTTTACTCGCACAGTCACATGTTCTAACCCTTTACAGTTCGCCGGTACACACTCTGTACCAGCGAAGCGTTATAATAGAAAAATAACGTCACCGGTGGACACCGGTGACAGTGGCGTAGTCTGGTACCTTTCATCGCGAAACTTTATAAAGTATTCGATCGTTTACAATGAGAATACATTGTTTTCAGAATTGTACCTTATAAAATCCTATGAATCCGCACCGATTCAAATGGTAGCTGGCAGTGCGATTTGAGTTTGATGGAAATGTAGATTTTTTGAAGACTCGAAATTGTGTTTTGTTGTCTTTTTTTTTCACTCGAGGGTGAAACCAACTCAAACTCGATCCTCGTAAGGCTAACTTGTAGAGACACGAAACATAGACCCGAATTGAAATGAAGTGGTTATTTTTTAAATACTAATATTAGATTTACAGTTTAATTAATCACGCAACACAGAAAGTTAATCTTGTAGTTCGGCCACGCCGATGTTCACGCGAAAGCCTATGCGGTTTGCAAATTGTATATACATTGGGTTAGCGCGAAATTATATCACGATAAAATTCAATCGTGGAATATATGACACCTGCGGTACTTTGTTGTAAGCTGATTTAGTCATTTAGTTTCCGTCTACCGAGTGCCACGTACACTATAATTGCTCTATGCACATAGTTCGGAGATAATGGAACTCGTTAAAGAAGCATTGCGCTGTCTGCATTTACTTATCATAATTATCAGAATTTTAGTGGCAATAGTGATCATTAGATTGCGGATGTTTATGCAAAATAAAAATTTTGTAGATAAATTGTAAGAAACAAGAGCCAAGTAAAAAGCTCTAACAATTTTGGGAAGTTGAAAATAATACATTGGCGTTTCTAAATTCTCTTCATCTTTTCACTATTTTAAATCCGCAGTCTAGTCAATATTTATTCAAATACATTTCATCGTTCATTATTCACAAATAAGAGACACTCTAATTCGATTGTCATATATAGACAGCGGATCTTTATGCAAAATAAATATTTTCTGAATTGTAACAAACTGAAGTGAAATAGAAACTGATTTTCTTTCTTAATATGTTTAATAGATTGAAAATAACATTATAGTATTTTCAGATTCTTTTACTGTTTTAAATTATTCGTTTTTGCAATAAATGCAGAAAATCCGCAGTCCAGTGATACACCACATAGAAATCGGTGAAATTCAATTAATTCTTACACCTTTTATCACGAAGAATATAAGCACAAGGATATTTACTTTTCGATCAAAATCATCAGCGTGTGGAAATTAAATTTTTTACCGTAGGTCGAAATATTATCTTCCTGTCGAAAGTTCATCAGCATATTCTTCATAGGGTGTCGGGTGCGCAGAAACTTGTATTGCAAAATTTCATTCGTTTCTTTGATATGAAAAATTCTTTAAGATCGGGGGAACAGGACGTGGTAATTGTATCACAATCAACAGTAGCCGATGTTTGTCAAGCGAACAAACACGGCAAAATAACGATTATCTATACAATCTGTCACTCGTTACGGTACGATCTCGACTAATCGCTTTCAAAAGTGTATATCGTTCGATTAATATTTTGACATCTTCGCATTAACAGCATACAGTCTTTGTCTTCGCGTAGACGTTCCCATAGAATTCACTGAGAAAAACGCATCCTCCGTTATATGTTAGTCGCCATTGAAATCGTCGGGAGAAAAAAGTGGCGTCCCGTGTGCACCGATCCAACGTGCGCGGAATCATCCTTCAAAATCAATAACGATTTATCGTGTCGGATAAATTTTAAAATCGAAAAGTAAACTCGAAATCGTGACTCGATAAATTATGATTGTATGGAGCCGAGCTGATGGATACGAATCGTTCGACCGCGCGTCAACAAAGATATTCGTTGTGCTCTTTCGCAGATAGTGCCGCGCTGCGCCGGTGCGAATGTCGAAAGTGACTTCCGGGTAGTCTCACGGTGGGCGTAAAACGTGTTCGGATACTTTTGCGGTCCAGTAATAGTGCATCGGGGGAGGCAATTCTAGTCATGGCAATACATACTTTAGGCGAAACTCAAGACTCACAAAACTCACTCACTCTTTCATCGTGAAACGATAAAAACAACACAACTTTTTACGTTCCTTCTGTACGCACGAATTTTTACATAAAGGAGGAACTGAGCTTTGTTATCGGCGAGAAAGTGTTAAGACATCTCGTAAGTAAGGCGTGTGATCGTTTGATACACGAAAAAGTAATCGTAACCTACTCCTACACACTTTTTCCCATTTTGAAGAGTTTGTAGAATAATGCGTGAAACACCATGAAATTTTCATTACCAAAATATCAATTCAGAATAACATATGTCAATTCTACCAGGGGTGTGAGAGAAGTTTCTAAGTTTTTATGGAAAATTTATTTTGCAATAAATAAATTATCTTGCAATAGATGTAATTTTCTAAATAAAGAAATAGAAACACATTTTTCAAGGGGGTGCGAGAATTTATTTTTAGATTCGTGGGGGTAGTTAAGATCCACTGCAGTAGACTATGGGTCTTCATGCAAAATAAAAATGTTCTGCATTAATTACAAGGTACTGGAACCATAATAAAATTTTCTTCTTCTGCAATTGAAGGGTTCTGAAGAATGAGGGCATTTCCGGTATAATTGTGTTTTCAGATATCAGGTTTCGAAGTTTTATTTCATTAATAAAACCGTAATACCAATAGCATACTTTTCAAAACAATGTTGAGTGAATTTTATTGTTAGCGAAGAATGACATGACGACAAAATATATATTAATTTTAGTCTGAATAAAAAATGGTGTAATAATAGAAAATTGATTCTGGACGCCCTTTTTCCATTTATTGGATTTCCTCTTGACAGGAAGTATTGAGTCAGATATTGCATACATATAAAATGTTATATTTTAAATACATAGAAGAACTTACACGTTGTATAGAAGATTATGTGAGATTTTTTTAAACGTTATCTATGTAAAAAAAATACATTTTAAGTTTTATACACGACAAAGTCTAATCGTTATTTCCAAGAATTTTCCGTATTTTTACGGCATGCTTTTGTCCACATGTTGTAAAAGATTTTCAATATTTTTCACTTGTACCGATAAGCGGAACAGCACGAGTTTCAGCGGAAATTCTGCGGACAAAATTTGTTGTATATTGCCTAAAACAAAAGACTCAGAAGCCCTATTGTACTTTTGTGATGCGTACAAATGGACATATATTTTAACATTTTGTACAACTGAATTTGAAATTTTGAATTCTTTATTGTTGATTTTGGAATGGAAAATCCAATGATTTTAAATGCATCTTTCCAATTATGAACATAGAGTAACATAATACTCTTGATCACAAGAGTTTTCAGATTTCTCCTATACTTTGCAAAGTTACGGTCGAGAAAAAAATTTCTTAATCCTTTTCATATTTAACGAGAAATTAAATGGGAAAAGGGCGTTTCTATGCAAGCGTTCAATTTCTCGTTTTTTCTCTCCAATTATTATTACACAAGGTTGATAATTCATTGACATATACAGTCAGGTGTATAGGTTCTAAAATTGCAATAAAAGAAAAAAAGGGCATTTGTCACGTATATTCGTAAGAACCCTTCAATTATCTTACTCGGCCTACTGTTTTCCATTTCATCGGCACATTTTTGTTCAAGCCAAACATAAAATATGGCGGCGTTTATCACTTTCTTTTAATCTCCGGCTACAAAGTTGCATCGACGTTGCATCGACAAGTGAAAGGAAGATGAACGCTAAATGTACAGTCAATCGGATTTCGCGATATCGTATCGTTTTCCGATCGCTGTGGCCAATTTCGATTTTGTCGGGACAATGCCAGAAAAGGCGCTTGGTGCAGTAAGCTACGGTCAAATAATTTCTGTACGTTTGTGAGCCAGCAGTAAAATTCTCGCAAGTACGATCGCTTGTTTTTATTTTTGCATTGCAGCATTTATTCTCTTACGTACTGAGATAAAGCTCCCGCTAAGCTCGACGCAGTGGGTGGTAGGAGAAGGGTTGGATCGTGGACATTTGATCGAGTGGATTTCATTGTAATTGTGGATTACTACTAGGGTAAGGGACCCAACTACTATATTAATTGTACTTATTTTTAAACCATAATGAATATTAAGATAT
>CM052120.1:12796134-12809058 GCA_028454245.1 Halictus quadricinctus | reverse complement strand
GATTATGCTTGAAAAATAAATATAATTAATATGGGCGCAGTAGTTGGTACCCCCACAGTAATTGGGTCCCTCGCCCTATATTTTGAAAAGTGCCAGACTAGAAAATCCCCGAAGCCGGCGATCGAGAGCGACAGGACGCGCGTACGACGCCGTTCGTTTGCAGCGTTTACGTAAGTCGAAGTCGCGGCGAGTACTTTATTTTGCATTCCTTGTTACCCGGAATCTGCCCGCCGCGTATAGCACCGCCGACAGACAGTTCATTGGCACGGGCGTGAGCGTGCACGCTGCGAGGAGCCGCGGTATCAAGTAATGGTGCAATTAAAACCAATCTAACTTCGAAAAGCAAATTTGTTCGGTGAGCCCCGGTGGATCGTCGTACAGTGAACCCTGTCGTAGGTCGTGGCCGTTCATCGACTACCTTTGCGACGATCACGGCGACGTACATCTTCTTCCGTTGTATCGGGGAAAAACAGTGTGGGAGGGGAAAACAGAGTGGGTGGACAGAGAAAAAGTCTAAAGACGGAAACGAAAAGAACTTTGTTTACGCGTTTCTCGATTCCGGCTATACCACAAGTCGATGTCGTCTCCTAAATAAAAAACCGTCATGGCGTCCGCATTCACCGAAACAGCAAAATCTCTCGCCGGTTCTTTTCATCCCGTTGTTTTCTCTGCCATTTTCAGGAATTGTGTCAGGAATAGCCGCGGTTTTGCCACTATTTCAGGGCACAACGACGTTTCGAACGACGCGGCCGGTTAGCGGGACCCGTCATGGCGGACGCAACGCGGCGTTTCGCGAAATTGCGGGAGCCTGCGCGGCAACGGTTCTCGTCGGCTCAGCTCGAAATGATCGAAACGATCGCGTTTCCGCGGGATCTCGCCGGTAACGCTGCTCGCCGGATTGTGTACACGAGCCGTGTAATTGTTATTATCCGGTAGCGTCGCGATTAAGCAGTGTTTACGGTAGCTGGCGGCCTGCCGGGTCTCGATAGAGGACACGGAACCTCGGCGACCGTTAAACTTCCGAAATTTCAAACAAAACGCTCTCGCCTGAAAGTTTTACGAGCCCCATCTTCCTCCCAAATGTCAAAGCACGGTTTTCCGAACCACAAACAAAGTCGACAGACGTCCAAGTGACGCGGACGATGCAACCACACGCCACTTCCGGCACTTCACGCACAAGCAACTTGGTTTTCCATGCGCGCGTAGTCGACGTAGAAAATAACAGTTGTCGTGTTCGGAGATATTTTGTTGGGCAATCAAGAGGAGATTTAACAAATTCGATCTCCGATTTTTTGCGGTACTAGGTGACATTTTATTTTGGATACGTGTGAAATGGGTTAGATATCGGGTAAGGGATCCAATTACTGTGGGGGTTCCAATTACTCTGTCTATATTAATTATGCTTATTCGTAAAGCATAATGAATATTGAAAACGGGATATTAAATTTTTCTCATTAACACTAGAACGACCGAGCAATAAATGCGACTAACGTGTATTGCTTTGTGACAAGACTGTGCCCATTCAGACTTCATACAACTTTCATTGTAATATATGCTTGAATGATGAAGTTCATTAAAAAATTTCCGATGAAAACATTTTTACAATTTCAGTAATTGTAAAAGACAAAATTAAGAAGCAGCCATTTTGACTGCTTCGGTCGTTGTAGCGTTAAACATCAGTTAATATATATATGTATCCCTTTTTTAATATTCATCATGCTTTAAAAATAAATATCATTAATATAGGCACAGTAATTGGGTCCCTTACCCTAACTGCATTGCAGATATTTATGCAAACACAGATGTTTACCGACTAATTTCATTCTCGAGTTTGAACAATTAAGAATGCTAGGCATGCATATAAACGACGTATGTTCGCATTACCTTTCAGCCCCACAGTCATAAATGATTGCAAATCTTTATACTTGATATAACAATTGTGTGCATTGATTTCACTGCATAGGAACCGCGTAAAAATGGTTTTCTTTCCTTACTAACTCGAATAAAGCACAAATACGCCAAACGATTTCTTAAAATGTAAGAATAAAAATGATATCGTTTGTTTAAATTCATAAGCTTCGTGTAAACTTACAGAAGATAAACCACGTTTCATTTCACACTGGTCTGTAAAGATTTAATCGATTTCTGTACGATAACATTTTCATTTTCGGACGCAATTGTCAACAAAAATTCCATTTGCAACAAATTCAGCCCGGATCGCGTCGTTCGTCCGAAAACGTTCGTCGACGACTTCGTCCCGAAGGAGAGAGGAGGTTTCCGCGGAAAAGTTAATCTGTCTAAAAGCTGGCATTTCTACGGAGAAATTCGAAACTCGCAGCCGTGGGACGCGCACGGGTTCCACCGTGTTCCGTGACGTGTTTTGAAATTAAGAAAAGCTGAGCGGCCGCGGCGTGGCGCCACGTGGCTTGCCATTTAAATCTTACCGTCTGTCAGAGATCGTGCACCGCGATAAATAATCTCGTAACTCCGATCGCGGCGATCAATACCGAGCCTGCGGCCTCCGTTACATCTACCTCTGCGAGATCTCTGCGCTTTTACCGATTAATCTTGGAGATAATACAAAGAAGGACTCTTTTTTTTTCTCCGGGCACAGCGGCGGCGGCGTTACCAATCGTTTAACAAACACTTTTCGATTTCTCCTCGAACCACAGTGGGAATTCGACGCTCGCCGAATGGGATTAAAATCTTTTTCAATACAATATTTCCATGCATATTCCGATGGAATATGGAACGCGCGTAAATATACACGGAAGGGACCGCCTATCGATAGCACGTGCCTCCGATCGATCATCTGCGTCCCGTTCCTGGCCACCGGGCGTATCTGTCGTCCCGTACGAGTGTGCGCGCGCAATTCTACCACGCGAGAGATACAATTTTGCAAACGCGGAATTGGACGGCCGCCAAGCCGTTCGGTTCGGCCCTATCGAGCGTGCGTCCCGTCGAATTAGAATTCCATAAAAGCGGTGAATTCCTTTCCTTATTCGGGTCGCCGTTAAATCATTCTAGCTCTCGTTAAATCGTTATCGGACACCACTAATTAATGATCAACTCAGTAACTACTCAATCCTTCAGGGACGACGACCGATCTCCAGTTTGTTTCTACACGAGCGGCGTGGTATGATGTTACCATAAGCTCTCGATGATTTAGATATTTTCCATAGCTATCTGAACACATTGTTTACCGGCGACTATTCCATCATTTTTTAATTTTTTCGGTCCGTGGTTGATGATTTTTTGATGGACCTTATCCATTAAAGAATAATCTTAATCCAATTATTTCATTTGGGATCATTATGTGAAAGATTTTTAAGCTTCCTTTTAGCACAGCATAATTATTGAGAAGCTCATTAACCCGTTTGCATCATAAGGGAATATGAAAAGAAGGCCTTTATCACCAAACTTTTTTATTATTATATTAAAGTACAGAAATGACTACAAGTAAAAGAACTTCATATTTCAGCATTATAAGGAAAAATCAGAATTACTACTTTCATCTCCAACAACACCCTCCATTTCTATTTTTTAGCTAACGAATAATGATAGTGACCAGGAAAATTGAGCGTATATATACGCTAATGATGCCAATGGGTTAACAGGCTTCGGGCAGATAAAGTGTTAATAAGAAACAATAATACAGGAAATCGTGTCGCTAATAATTTGTCCTCGTGTAATTAATTTTTGAATCATTCTCGGAGTTAATACAATGCACCGACGGTCATCCCTGAGAGGTTGATTGGAAAATAACGATTTGGATGATGCAGCCTGTATTTTAATGAAGTTCCATAGCTCGGTTGGTATATTACGCCGATATGATTTTCCATGAGAAGGCCGTTGCTTGGTCCCCGGTATCTGGTCGATAACATTTTATTATATCTGAATAGCGTACCTGGCAACCGCGTCGCCATGCTCGTGCCAAAAGCATTCCCTGGACACTTAGCTGTTTCATAGATAATATTTCATACGTTCTTCCACTAGTACATCGACGAAAAACAGCGTTACGCTAAAGAAACCGACAGATCTTTAACCGTCTACTACAGCTAACGTTAATAACAATTCAGAAATTCTTTTTTCTCGTCTGTTTCGTCGTCGCCAACAGCGCGCGTCAATTCTAATCAATTTGCACACTCGATTCCGCGCAATGGAAACGAAAGTCACGCGAGATCTCAATAAATGCAATTTTTATACGACGCATCAAACCAATCAAATTTATGTCTGCTACATGTTCCAGTGAATTTTATGACAAGCACTAAAAACTTTAGCCAGGATTTTTATCTCTGTAGACCAGAGCTGTTCAGCCTATGCCCGTACGGGCAGCGATTTTCTTGTCCGGGGCATACACAGAACGGCGGGCACAAAGCCACGCCCATGCGGGGAAGGCTGCACGCATTTTCACTGCTGCGGGGGCCAGCTACGGCTGTACCCCACTCCCCTAAGTCACGTGCACGTAGCTTTGCTCGTAGCTGTGCCCAGTGTCGTCAGATCAAGACTTGTTCCCCCACTCTAATTTCCCCTTCTACCGCGCTTTTCCCCACGCCTCCGCCACGGGCCCGGTCACGTGACGCGTTCCCTCTCTGTCGTGCATACTCCGGTACTGGCAGAGAGAGGGTAACTTTTTCCCCTCAATTCATACTCCCCTCATCTGCCGACACTGGCTGTGCCCACGGGCATGTTGAACAGCTCTGTTATACACTTTGAAGACTGACTGTTTTGGTGATTGCTCAGGTGACAATGTTGGGTCCATCAATTTTATTAAACATATTTTTAGTAGCACTTTGTCTAGATCCATTGAGTTTCTTATTGCAATCAATTGTGCAACTTTCAGTTGAGATTAATCACCAGGAGCCGAGTAGCTGAAATACTGGGTCAAAATGGAATCAGTGATCGATTAAGAGTTGCCTCGGCTACGCTCTATCAGCGTCACGCTCAGAAAGTCCCAAGTTGCATGAACTAGGCAATCAAAAACGCTGTTTGAAGGTTTTCAAGAGTGCTAGTATTTCTGGATAAAATTGTCCCAAACGTATTTCGATTTTTCTCTTTTATCCTTGTAAAATCAACTTTGTTTATTACGCATGAGATTAATAAACATCGTGTTGTACGAAAAATCTCGATCTTGCATCGTCGGAATGGATTCTGAAAAGATTTGACCTTTCGGCGTGCTAATTGTCGAATAGCCATAATAAATCAATCGCACACCTTGTTACTAGACTTGCGGGTTTTATACATTTATGACTAAAACGAGTAGATATAATTGAAAACGGCAGAAACATAAGCATTTAAATTTATTACTTTCAGCCTATTAGACATATTAACCCCTTGCATTTACTTTGCGATTATAATGATTAGAAGTCGTTCATCGTTCAGAATTTCATAAAGAAAAAGATAGTTTATGTTTATTGTATGCCTATATTTTCTCCAAAGGATATATACCAACTACAACAAAATAGAAATTTATTTCAGTTCAAAGGAAATTAATAACATACATATTCATTAGGTTCCGTTCAGAATCTTCATTACGAGTCTGACTCGATATTGCAGGGCTAGGGGATAAGAAAGAAAATAAATTTTTATTTTACTCCAGTTTGTTGCAATTTAGGTAGAAAAGTTTCATTTTGCGTAACAATCCGCTGTCTACTCGTTACAATTTTGCTGGTATCCCACGAAACCAATAAACGTTAAGGAAAAAGTCGCACGTTTCGATTCCTCGGAACGAATTCCATAGAAGCCTCGGCGGCGGCTCGACGATTTGATTGTCGAGTAGCCATATTAAATCAACGGTACACCCAATTACAATTTTATTTGTTCCCCACGGAACCAATAAAGATTGTGTTACAGAGAGAGGAAGAGAGTTGCTTAATTTGTTTCCTTGGGAAAAAACAAACAAAAAGGCTTGACTTTTCATCGACTCGGTCGTCGAGTGGCCATAATAAATCAATCCATCTACTTTATCGTCGATAGAACGGGAAACGATGGCGCGTAAAGGAAGCCGTACAGCGATCCGGTGATCACGTGAAGCGCGCTAATATTGACCGTTCAATAACATTAGGCTCGGATAGTTAGAACTATGTCAAGACTATGCGTGTTTTAAATTCAGAACCCGCCGCGGATTTCCGTACGTGCTTATCGTCCCTTCCGTTCAGCCGGGCTTTCTCGCATCCTCTGTCACACCCGGCCGGGCCCGTCTCGACCCGACTCGGCCCGACTCGGCTACGGCAGTTTGAGAGCCACTGACGCACCTCGTCGTGCGACCATGCTTCTCTGGAACGCTTCTATGGCTGATCCAAAGAAATTAGTATTATTCGAGAAGCGGTTAGCATCGTCCTCGATTTTCAATATCGCGCCCCTCGAATATCGTCTCTCGCACACCGCCACAACGGGGCCCGTAGGTGATTCTAATTAACGAGATTGCGTCCTCAATAGAGTATTCTGCGGATCCGTTCTCGAGCCACGACCACCGGCCGAGCGTGAAACGCAACACGCGAGATAACGTCCAACCGAACACGAAACTCGCGTTCCTTGCCCGCGTTTTCGATGATTTTTCTCGGCCCCGTGAAACGCCACGATGCAACACAATTCCTCATTCTTACGTAAAACTTCCTGTCCTCCCAGCCGTTGCACCTTTCGTTGCATGGTGTAGGTACGCCGAGTGCGACATCTCTAGAAGCAAAATTCCCAGTTTTTATCATAATTTTGTGTGCTCTTGTTCTAGCTAGAATGCACACCCGTCACACAAAGTATACGATCAAAGAAACCGTTTTCTTTGATGTCCGTCCGTCGCTTGGAACTATTTCTACACATATTTGCCGTGGGAAATATTTGCATTTATGAGGAAGGTCAATGCATCCATGAAACTCTTCTCGTCTGGTTTTTTAAACGGTACAGAATGAGAAACATTGTGACCGATGTACGGTGCAATCGTTCCCAACTTATTGATAAAATTTTGTTGATAAGATAAATTTATATCATCAGCTTCATCATTCGAGATATTTAATTGTACTCTAATTTCTCGTCACGCTACGTCGACTTTTTTATAATTCTCACATAGCGGTGGAGCATTATTTTGTTAATATTTTCACGAATCATCTCTCAACTCTTTTGATCGTATATGTCTAATACAAACGAATTATATAGGGTGTCCCGAAAATATCGGAATTTTTGCACAGCTTTACAGGGTCTACTCGATAATTGTCCAAACCACGGTCAGGGACAATTATCGGCTAGAAGATTCTTTGATCCACTACCGGACGTTGAAAAGGACAGCAAAGCTCGCTAAGGAGTGTAAACATAATAATTCGTGTGAGATCACTCCTAATCCAATTACAAAACTTCTTAATTTTTATTATTTTTTCATGGAGCTTTCGCAAACATATTCGTGGCATTTTTTTTTTTATTAAAATGATAAACACATAATTCGGATCGTATTTACACTAATTTTCCGTTAATATAATTGTAATGGGAAGTAACCTTCATCGTTCATTGCGTAAGTAAATATCATCGGAATTATGTTATATTCTGTATCGTTTTTATTAGAAAAATCCCTCGAATATGTTGGTGAAAGTCCCATAAAAACGTAATGAAAATACAAAAGTTTTGTTATTAAATTAGTAGTAGTCTCACACCGATACGCCCGTCCCGTATTATGTCTACGAGGTACAGTGAATTCTCGATATATAGTCTTCTCAGCGTCATGTATCGTCCAGGAGAGGTGTATCCCGCGGTAGTGCGACGTTTATCATTCAGACCTTGACGACATATATAGAGAAATCACTGTACATCCCGCGGTGGTGAGACTAGGTCTGGGACAATTACAGGCTAGACATTTGGTACATTTATTGAGTCTCCACTGTATATCGATTCCGGATTTTCGAAGTCTAAATCGCGTTTGTTCTAGAACTTATGAAATTCCGAAATATTTGAGGCGATGATTCGCAAAATTGATGACCTGAAATTGCATACATTCCCGTAGAAGACTAACAAATCATTGTCCCTTCCAGAGTACAAAACCTTGATTGGAAGTCGACATAGAACTACGTGTATCACGTTCTAACAAACTGATCGTAGATCGCCCATATTTATCCCAATAGTCCCCAAGCACTCCTGCAATGTCTAATAGTATGAAAGTTTGTTTTTTCATTGGTAGCGCAGCGGTGGCATGCTAGCAAATCCGCGGGCGGGCGGCCCGTTTTCTCTCTAACATTGTATTGTGTCTCGTAGATCGGGATTCTTTCGTTTCGACGTGTGCAGCCCGTCGTAGAACCAGTTTAACGTATGAATCACTGCAGCACCGCGGCCAGAGTTCCCGGCGGCTAGCGCGCCTAAATCTCTCCGACACTCGGTAGGCACGTATCGGTTCGATGATTCTCACCTTTCGGACCATTTACGGGCCTGTTGCGAGTGGCATGGATCATCGTAGCAAGTGCGCGCAAGCGAATAAAATACAGTAGGTTCTCACTCATTGCCGATCGGATGGTTGTTCTTTACGCGAACCTCGTTCGTTGCATTTCGTTTGCGAAAGCGGTGGGGAATGTAGCTTTTTGGGAAATGGTAATTTCGTGGAGGTGTTGCGGGTCGGGTCGCAACTGTTCCCTTATATCGTTGTACGTACACATTGGTCGCGACTTCGATTCGATAGTGGGGGTGTTATAGGTGGGAAATCTGATTGATTGGACACCTCGTTTATTGCAAAAACCTCGTACCTCGCCTGGAATTCTGGACTCGTTCGCGTGCAACCAGCGGCGAGCACCTGCATCCTATCGACGAGGTCTCGCGACCGGGGTCGATCCCTGTTCGGCGTTGAACTCGAAAGATATCGAGTCTTTCTGCGGAACGCGTAATCGTGTCGATTCAATAACGACGTCTAATGAGTTTGATACGCCGTTCCATTATGAGGATGTGGCTATTTGTTGAGCATTTTCGCTCGATTCTCTCGCTCTTTCTCCCTCCAGCTCGTTGCCGCTCACACTCGCGCGCTCTCTCGGCCCTGTCTCGTTCTCTCGCAGCTAGCCGGTCCGTCGAACTGCTGATTCTCTCTCTTTCTCTTTCTCTCTCTTTCTCTCTCCTCCCTGCTCCCCGTAGTCTTTCTTTCTCCCGTCGACGGGGACTCTCTTTCTGGCTCGGTCTCCTGGACCGGAAGTTGTAATGAGGGACTCCGTCGCCAGACTCGTCGCCTCGTGTCGCATCGCGTCGAACGATGACGCTACTTTGGAAACATCACGACTGGCTATCCAGGTCGTTAGCTGCGGTCTCGCGTAACCTATGAACCCATAGTGTCCCCACCGACGAAGAAAAGTCGCATCAGCTGCGAATCCCCTCCTCCTCGCATGTACGTCTATCGCACTTAAGGACTACGCTTACCTGCCATACTTTCGGGATTTTCCGTTGAACGCGTTAAGCACCGAATGCCAACCCCTAAAATTCCCCCAAAATTTAACTACATTGAAGTGCCTTGTTCCGGCCCCTACCCAGTGATCAGCCTTTCTGAAAATAATTTATTGACTTACGCGCAGTCGTCTATAACAGATCTACGCAGCTACAGGGGCTCCACAACTCCAATCTCTGTAATCCGAAGCCGTTTCAAAAATATTGTTGTGCCTTTATGACTTTCGAGCTAGTTTCCATATTAATTTGTCGAAATTTTCACTATTCTTTAAAGCAAAGCCATCGACGTAACGTTGTAACAATTTGGTTCATTCGGACCTCCATGCATCGGTTTAATCGTCAGCTCCGTGAACCGTATACAGTGTTTTCTCGATATATGTGCACAACATGGGTCTACCCAGGGACATATATCGGCTAGAAGATCAGTGACCGAGGTCACTCGAGCTCTGTGGTCCCTCACGGGGTATACCCCGCGGCAGAGGGGATAGTTCTGGGACTTTTATCGGCTAGATACTCGGGACATGTATCGAGAAAAGACTGTACAATGAATTCTCGATATATGTCAACCACACGGGTCTTGCCAGCGTCGTGTATCGTGCAGGAGACATACCGGAGCTGTGTTATGTGTACACTCCTCGGCGTCTGAGGCCTCTTGAGCTTCGTGGCCCCTGACGGGGTATATGGTGGTGGGGATAATTTCACGACATTTATCGTCCAGGTCTTGGCGACATATACGGGGTGTTTCACCTAACTCGAGCATCTAAAATATCTCGTTTGCCTTTTATGGTAGAAAAAAATGTCAGAGGGAAACATTAGTTGGTTCAGAGGGGCGAATATTATGATAGGCAAAAGAATTTGTTCAAGGTTATATTTTTTGAGATTTCAAGGTCATCGAAGTTTTTTGTAAATGGAATGATATATTTTTATTATCGCTATATGATAGCCGAGTTCAAGAAGAATCCAACGACCTGCAATATTATGACCTTCACGTGACCTTGACTATGAAAAATTCATAAATGTAAGGTACTTGATATTTTAGTTGCTCGAGTTAAGGTGAAGCACCCTGTATAGAGAAATCACTGTGCTTCAAATTCGCAAGATCTGGACAAATTTACTTGGATCAGTTCGAAACGGTGAAAAACAGTTTTCACGACGATGTGGTTTAAAAACAAAAGTTGCCTTTGAAAATCCGTGAAAATCTGCATTGTAACTCTTGGTGACACGCACCGGCTACGCAACGCGCAACGTCTATTTCGTTCCGAGTCCGGTCTGCTGAACTTTCTCCATCCGGAGAATAAGACGTGTGTGACGCGTGCCAGCTGCCGCCGGAGATAGTTTTATTTGTTTAGCGAAATAGCCGGGCGACGTTATCGAACTCGTTCATTCGAGACAGTCGGCGCTAGATAGACAGCCAGCGTCTATTTATTGTTTGCCAGCGGTGTAACTGTTACGACGGAAAGAGTACTCGGTTTTCGTGAGTGGGCACGGTTTCCGGAGTAACGTTTGATTACTCAACCACCGCCTGAACTATTCTTGTAACGGGCTTATGGTTGTTTGGACAAGTTGTAGGTTCGGACGGTCGACTATCGGTTGGCTGCCGGGGTGCCTCGAGGATGCTCGTTTGCCTTTCGCCTGTAGCATCGTTCTGGATTCATTGGGGAACTAGATCCGGGATCTTGGATCTTTACAGGGTTCGAAGATGGTCCGAGAATTCGAGACGGAACGCGCGACTCTTTATCGTGTTCTAGCACGCGTCTAACGCTTTCGTTAGGTCACGAGGTTGAGCTACTCTTTCCAACGAAATGAAAGATTTGTGTCGGCGATGGAATCGTGTTAATAGACCCGTACAGGCCCTACCGCTGTTCACGCGCCTTCGTAAAAAGCCGGGAACAGACTGGTGAGGAGGGGGGAGAGGGACCTTACCCGAGGATTTTACGACTTGTTCGCCCGGTGTGGTCAAACTCCGCCGGTCCGAGGGGACAGCCCCAGAAACCTGGCACATAAGATCTTTATTTGCTGCCGGAGAATTTATAACGGCGAATTCACTTGCCTCGGCTTTACACGCTTTATTACTCCGCGAGAACAAGTTCGTCGATACGATGACGCTATGGCCCAAGCTTTTCTCTTTGAACTGTCGAAATCGTGTGCTGTGCTCCACATATTATTACGTCTCCTCTATCGAAACGACAACGATAACGCTACCGGAAAAGGAAAAAAGCAATTACGCTCGAAAAGCTGTTTTCGACTTCGTCGAGCGGATACGGTCACAGGACCACGGGAGGTGTTCCGTCGCCGTTGTTATTATTTTCGAAAGTCTCTGTTGGCCCCTTTTCCTTCGACCGCAAAGAGTCGGCTGCAAAATTAAGAACTTCCGCCGCGAATGGAATTTTACACCAGAGGGAGAGAAACTGGCCTCGCGGTTCTGAATGCGCTGTTGTTGTCATCGAATTTCCTTCTCCCGGTGTTTAACGACATACTTTGTCACGCACTACAATTCTGTCTCGGCATTCATCTCGTTCCTCCTGCGTTCGACGAGGCCATGGAACCGGCCGACAAACCGACCGACCGACCGACCGACCGACCGACCGACACAGCTCGCTCGTTCTTTGCCATTCCTCCTCGCTTCAATTTGCGGGGCGACGGGTGTCGAAACCTTCCCGCGCTTTCTCCATCCGTTCGAAACCTTGCCCGGTTCTTCGAAGAACGATGCAGGACCGTGTACCGCGGGGACACGTTCGACCTCGAGCAATAATAAAATCGTCCGGGTGCCCAGGTCTTCGCGGCGGCGTCTGCTCTCGAGATCCGAAACCCTGGTAAAAGAACCGAGAAAAATCAGTGGCAGCAACCTCTCGGGGACGGCCAATGGCAGGCGTTCGAATAGTAGCAACCCATGGGCGACGCGACGGTGTGCGGTGGTTGTTGCCTTTGTTGGCCTCCGAAGCAGCTGCCGACCCACACCGGGCCTCCTTTCCGTTCTCATGCTCGAAACTCGATCGACACTTAACCCTCGCTCGAGAGGAACAAACGAGCAGAAACAGCCTCAAGGTAGGCGATGACGAAGATAGAACGTTGACAGGGGAACGAGCAAGAGAGAGAGAGAGAGAGAGAGTGAGAGAGGGAGAGGAGAGGTTGCCACAGAGAAACCGGAGAAGAATTCACCGAGGAAAGAGACGCCATCGAATCTCAACGATGAACCCTGTCGAGATCTCTCGGTTGAGAACCGTCGTCGAGCCAACGTGCCCCCGCCTAGCAGATGTTTACAGCGCGTTGGCTGAAATGAGCGGTTTTTCTCCTTTTTTACTTATTCTGTCTGCCATGTGCACCGACTACCCTCGACCAGAGGTCGCTCGCCTCCAGAACCGCCCTTCGGTATATCTCATAGCTTGTTTCTTCTTTTCGAGACCGTACCGCTTGGATCCCGCTCGGCTAATCCCGAAATTCATCGTCGTCCGTCCAATCTTCCCGCGAACACGAGACAATTAAAGGTGTGCTGGAACTAGGGGTCTGCGAGAACCCGAAATATCGGGT
>CM052120.1:12754408-12795634 GCA_028454245.1 Halictus quadricinctus | reverse complement strand
GAGAGAGAGAGAGAGAGAAAGGATATTTTTTCGATCGTTCGAGCCGCAGCTCTGTATAGCGGGTGTCTCGGTAGTTTCTCAGCCAGGCTCACCCTCTTCGACTTATATTTTTTAACGTCTTTTTTTATCGATTGATCCTTCTCTTCTTTTTGTTTTTTTTTTTTTTTTTACAATGAATTCGTTTTAGGCGTCTTTGTCTGCCGTGTGTGTTTCTTTTCGGACGTTTTTCTCACCCGCCCTCGAACAATGTAACCCACAGCCAGCCCATCCTATCGCCACCATAATGCACGCATACACATATACGTAGACACACGAACACCATTACCCGATCCGCCATTTCCTCATTTCTCGCGTCGTTCGGTGGAAGAACCGGACGGATCTTCCTTCTTGTCAAAACGCGTACTCGTCGAGCGAGCCAGAATGTCGATCGCGACGAACAGCATCTACACGCATGCGCTCGGAGAAGCGCAGGATTGCGCGCGAGCACGCGGGCTAAGCGAACACAGTGAAAACCGTGACGATTACGCGCGATTGTAATATAATATATCATATAATATATTATTTGTTACTATATTGAAGCATCATTCATCTCGAGCATACATCCAACGGAAAAGCGGCGAGAAGCACGGTAACGCCTCGTTGGTAGTTCGCGACCGCGTTCCGACTAAGAACGCAACGCATCGTCGTTAAACGGTGCGATCGCGCGAAGAGAGAACGAACAGCGACAGCCCGGGCAGCGGTTGAACTATCAACGAGGCACTACCGTACTCTGACACGCGAACACGCGTAAACAGCAATTAAAACAAGCACGCAAGCTCAAACACCGATCGACAAACACGCGTGAACGTATTCGGAATTATTCATCCAGAATTCGTACATGTAGAGACAGACGCACGCACACTCACACACACACATGTACACGTGAACATACACAGCCAGACGCAGACATACAAATGGAAAAAAATCTTATATTTATATATATACATATATATATATATACATACACACATATATATGTATTATAATTGACGCTCGAGAGAGAAAGAAAAAGAGGTTTATTGTATTTAAGTTCGAGGCAAAGTAAATTCTATATTTTTTCTATGTTAAGTATAAATTAGAGTGAGAGTGATAAAGAGAGAGAGAGAGAGAGAATGAGAGGAAGAGTGACTGGGAGAGAGAGTGAGAATAAGAGCGACAGAGAAAGTGTATGTGTGAGAGAAAGAGAGAGAAAAGATGCGTGAAAGGTACGGTGATGACATAAACATATATATTATATTATTATATTATTATATTATATTATATATATTATTATATTATTATTATATTATATTATTATATTATATTATATTCTATATATATATATACATATAAACTATATTTATAGGTATTCTCTTTAGCATGTACGTTCACGATACAGGGGACGCCGTCGTGCGTATTAGAGCTAAAACGAGCCGAGAGATAATCGGGACGAGACGCGAGACGAGAACAAGAGCGCAGACACGATCGGCGTGCGTGTACACGCGTGCGTAGATCGCGCCGGATAATCTTTCGTTCAAAAGTTCGCTGTATAAGTCTGATCTGATTCTCGCAGAGCCCGAGATCATCGGAGAGGGTGGGACGGGGTAGAGAATAAGATTCAACGAGAAAGAGAGATACCGGGGTGTCCGTACGCGTGTGCGCGCACGCGTGCGTGCGAGAGGCACGATTCAAAGAGAGCATTCACCAGAATGGAAAAGCAAAAGTGAGAAGCGTTTATAGGGAGGGGAGGCGAGTTTTCGCTCTTGTTTCACTATCCTGTTTTCTTTCTTCTTGATTTCGGTTGGGCATTTCGGCAACCAACGACGGGAAATTCGCCCGCGGACGTTGGAATCCGTGTCGCGAGCGTGCACACGGGTTGCAGCTTCGCAGCGATAAGAAGGAAGAAATCGAATCGGTGCCGGTTTGCACGCGCAGCGCGCTGCGAGAAACCGTCTCCTCGCGCGTGGCAACGATACAAAACGACGTGCCGCAAAAGATCCCCTGTCGAGCTGCTAACGATAGGCCAGAAAAAATGAGTAATCCATAACGTAAGAAAAACTAAAGGAAAAGGGAGTATGTAGGGTGGCGGGGTTGCCGTAGCTCGAAGCGCTTGGCGTCGCGTCGAGGACAGAGCGTTCTCGGAGACGCATAGGCGAACACGAACGAACGTCCGAGGGTGTGTGCTTGTGGGGGTTGGTTGCGGGGTGAGGCAGAGAGAGAGAGAGAGAGAGAGAGAGAGAGCGAGAGAGAGCGAGCCTGTTCAAGCTCGACGATCGAGTCGGCGCGTCAATAATTAACACGGGAGCCGAGCCATCGGGGGCCGTCTTCCGCGTAATCCAGAACGAGATCATCCTTGTCTCTCGGCGATCGATCATAGAATCGCGAGCGGGATAGAACGGCCCGGCCCGGCCCGTCCCGTCGCGCAGTCTTCCCCACTAGCGAGCACGACTAGCGGAAGACGACACGCCGGTGTCCCGGATTTCGCGGCTACGCGGCCAGTGAAACGAGATTCAAGTTTGTCGCGAACCTCCGCTAGACTTTGGGACGACTTTGCTAACAATAAAACGAACACGTAAACCGATTCATCGACGCGTCAGGGTAGCCTTCACTTTGGCCGAGGTTCCGACACATCTATCGCGGCAGAGTCGGCGCGTCATCGTTCCCCGCGATCGTCATCTTCGTCGGCAGGTCTGTTACGCGAGAGTCCACGTCACGTGCCACACACAGTCTCGAACGGCCCCGGCGTCCGTGTGCACACGGTACCACACACGTACACACGTGCTCGCGGCCCGCTCCAATTTCCCTGGCCCAGTTCTCATCCCGCCGATAATGTCGTCGTTCTCGCGTCGCCGTCGCGATCTCCGTTGCCTTCGATCGTTCTTCGGATCCTATTCTCCTACGGCCAAACACGATCAACCGGAGGTCGAGGATCCGTCGATCGTAGACAAGGGATACCATCTTCTCGTCCGCTTGTCACGGGACATATTCTTATCTCGCCCTCCGAGAGGTCGGCAGTCGCGGTTCCCGCTTCGAGGCTGAACCGGAAGTAAGACCGAATCTTGCAGTGCCATACCGTTAAATCAAAAGCAAATCGATCTTTGTCTAGCGTCCCCGTGCCGCGCGATCGAACGAGATTAGTTTAGTAATATTGTTGAGTCCGTTTTTCGTTTTTTCGCCACACGTTCAATCGGATAGAAGAGAACCTTCCCGAGAACCCCTTCGCGAGAATCAATCGTCCCGATGACGCATCGACGAGATACCAAACCCCCCTTCCCCCTCCCCTCCTCGGGACTCCCAAGATCGATCGATTGTAGACGAGGTTCGCCCCGGAAATCTGTGCCCGCGTATATCGTCTTCCGGTCTGTGCTTGTCCGTTCTGCTGCGAGGCGAGAGCCATCGGCGTTCGTCCGACCTTTAAGTTCCTTTTTCTTTTCGCTCGAACGGCGCGTCGTTCAGTGGCGGTGGTCAACGATACGTCAGACCAGGGTAGTACTTGATAACAGCACACCTTACTGCGGCGTGTGATTCTTTCTCCGTCGTCTTTCCACTTGATATTCTGTTTTCTCATTTTTAAGTTGTTTTATGCGCTTTCGAGAGAGTTATTATATATAAGTAAATTATGTAAATCGCAATATATATACATATATACATATATATATATTTTTATAAAATATTGCACGTAGCATACGTATTATTCTATTGTTATTTAATCTATTTTTCGTTGTTTTATATATGTATATATATATGAACGTATTGAAGTCTTATTTTTTTATCGAGCAAAACGAACAAACGACAGAGTGAGCGACCGAGTGAGTGCGTGTGTGTGTGTGTGTGTGTGAGAGAGAGAGAGAAAGAGAGAAAATGAGGGTGTGTGCGTTTGGATGTGTGTGAGAAAGAGAGAGAAAAAGAGAATAAAAGTGAGAGTGCGAGAGAGAGAGCGAGTGAGTGTGAGAGAGAGGGAGAGAGAGAGAAAAGAAAAGAATACAAGGTGAGGAATATTAAAAGTATATATTGGAAACTTTAGTTATTGTTTTATTCACCGTTTACTCGCTATTCAGCCCAAAAAAAAACTCGATCTTTACCTTGTTTCTTTCGTGCTTCTAAGCGTCGGCGATCGCGATCGCGCGGATTCGTCGAGAGATCGCGACAGTGACGCGCTCGATCGCTCGAAGCCGATGAACGCTCGCCACCGCGAGCAGCCCGCGCCGGGGGGCCACGCTTCGTCCGCCAGCCTCTTTCGATTTTCGAATTGCGATCTAACGCGAAACCGGGGAACCACGAGTCGACGGGACGCGGTGTTTCGAGAAGGATCCCGCGGAAGAGATCTCGTCGGTGGATCGTTTCCCCACCTTCAAACGCGTCCGACCTTCGGTCGTCGATCCGCGACCTCGTCGATCTACATCGACGTACGCCAAGATATCTAGACGGTCGTGTCTTCTGCCCGCCCCCAATCTCTCCCCCCCTCCCCCACCACCTTGTTCCACCAGAATGCAACGAACACGAACCCTCGAGAAAACGAAAAAGCGAAGAATCGAAAAGCAAGAGAAAAGACAAAGCAAGAATTTCGCCGCGGCGAGCGAGCGAGCGTGCTGTGCATCTTCGTAGCGCGTTCACGTAGGAGGAATTTTTACCAGCGTAACGTCTAAGGTTAACTAATCGTAATCGTATTAAAAGCGTAATGTTTAATGATTATTGATAGCCATTGGCTGTGACCGATAACTGCCATTTTCGTAAAAAATAAACAAAAAAAAAAGAATAATAAAGCAAGACACGAGAGAAACAAGACACGTACCGAGCGAATCGCCGTGGAGGGCGAGGACGGTTCGAATTTGCACGCGAGACCGGGAAATCTCACACGTACACACCAACCCACACACACAGACACACGCACACGCACACACGTAGTAAACACACAGACGCGCGCGGTTCTAGAGAACACGGTCGCGGAATTTTTGGTGGCCGCGATACAGGAAAACGATGAACGAGGACAAAGGACGCGCGACCGAAAGGAGGGTACGGGCTCGGGGTTGCGACGCGTATCGAGGAAACGAACTTAGGCGACTTTTACGATTTCGGGATGACGAGCGGCATTTTTTCGTGACTCGCTGGACGGACGCTCGTTAGGCTGATCAGGGCAGAGCGGTCGCAGAGGGACGGGGGGCGGGAAGTGTGTGCACGATTGACACAAGGGGTGGGATCACCGCGCGAGAATCGAGAGCGTTGCGAGGACACGTACACCCACACGACGATACATATCTCGAAGAATAATAATTAAGCGTTAAGGGAGATTCTAGATGTTAGTAAACGCGTCGGAGCTAATAAGGGAGTTCTAGAGCAAAGACGGAAAAGAGAAGAGATAGACGAGAGCAGATAAAACAGAATGATGATTTAATTATAGGAATATATTATATATATATATAGATGAATAAATATATGTATATATGTGTATGCGTATATGATGTACACATAGTATATACATATATGTATTGTAGGAGAGAAGCGAGAGAGAAAGAGAGAAAGAGAGGGAGAGAGAGAGAGAAAGAAAGAAAGAGAGAAAGAGAAAAAAAATATAGATGATCGTTGTTGCTTGATTTGCCTTTATTTACTATATATGATTATATTCTATTGAATAGCTATATTCGATTATTAAGATTCATTATGTTCTTATCATTATTATTGGAATTATAATAATTATTGGTCTATATATAATATATATGTATATTTCTGCTTACGTAACGCGTCCACCGATCCCCGTTCTCGTCTTACCCCTTGATCCAGATATTAGGGTTGTTTCCGTTCGTCGAATGACCGTCGGTTGTCCGCGGGGTGCAGCGCTCGCGCGCATCCCTTCGAGAATCGCTGGGAAATTCGAACAGACACACAAACACACGCACACCAACACACACACACACACATACACCCTCTCATTTCTATCTTCTCCGCCGTTTATCATTTCCTTTTTCCGCGTGTCCTCCCCTCCTCCCCATTAATTTTCGCGCGTCCGTGCGAGCTGTCGATCGACGATGGATATAGTGATTGGATATGAGTGAGATCGTTCGAGTATATCTAATATATTATATACATATTATATTATTATAAATATTCTATAAATAGGTACGCGCGTGTTGTAAGTCGCGAGCGAAGGGCCGCGCGTTCGAGGTCGATGCTCACCTTTAATATTGTACATTAACTAACGGAACCCTCCCTCCCCGCACCCTACGACCCCTAGCAGCCCTCCCCCAAAACGTTTATCGATATACAGCCTCGAACGTGACGACACGCATACTTACCCGAAATACTTATCTATCTACTTAATTACCGTAAAGAACGGAAGCGTAGCCGCGGTCGTCATCGATCCATCGGGGACGTTCGCGTCGCGTCGCGTCGTCGCTCGTGTCGCCGTCTTTCTTCCCGCAGCATCGTCCGCTATCTCGATTCTACCGCGTTGCGTACGTCCGAGCGGATTCAACGGAACACGTCGCAACGTTCCCTCGTCGCCGGTCACCCTGTGTGAGGGGTCTGTCGACGAACAAGTAACGAGGTCAGGTCGCGCTTTTGTACCGAGAGTCGTCGCACCCAACGTTCGTCCTCGGAAACGAATACCGCTGAATCTCCATCGGGGTGGCATGTAACGAGGGAGTACAGTGAATTCTCGGTATATGTCATCAACACGGGTCTTGCCAGCGTCTTGTATCGTCCAGGAGACATACCCGAGCCGTGTTATGTTTACACACCTGGGTGATCCTCGGCGTCCGAGGCCTCTCGAGTTCGACGGTCTCTCACGCGGGTATACCCCGCGGTAGTGGGGATAGTTCCGCGACATTTATCATCCAGGTCTCGGGGACGTATACAGAGAAATCACTGTATACCACGTCACCGCTCCCCGTCGTCTCGCCGAGCTCGTGGAATATTACTTCTAAGCAGTTAGCGCCTCGAGATTTGCGTTCATACACGAAAGACAAGGTCCCAGTATTTCTTCGAATTAAAGACAATTGAAGGTACAGACACGTTCATTAGAGGGTTTAGACTAGGAATAGGTTACGACTGAACCGAACGGGAGGGTCGGCGAAGACCGGCGGTCGGAGCGTTGACGTGCGTCGCGATACCGGAACTACGACGACCGGAGCAGAGTGAGAATTTTCAGCATTTTAGTAGAGATTATATTCTATGCTCGCAACGCGCCTCGAGACGGCCGAGAACCTAACTCAGCGGACGATCGCGCCGGTACCTTCGAGACGCGGCTACGTTCAGCTGTCAGCCCACAATCTCGATCTCAAAACGAAAACGGGACGCGACGAATGATCGAGCCCTGTCTCGCACGAATCACGTGAATTCTCTCCGATCCCCGGTTACTCGGAGGACGCGGGTCGATCGGACAGCCCGCCGTTCGCCTCGATCCTCGTCCCGTTTCTCCTTCTTCTTGTGTTCCTAGACCGTTGTCGCCCCGTGATCTCGAGATCCAACGAAAGAATTTCTTACTCTTGCTCATGTATTCACCTTAAAGTAAGCACGACCTATTTGTCCCTTTTCCCGTTTCCGTCGAGCAAGATCGGTTTCTGCAAAGAAAGAGAGAGAGAGAGAGAGAGAATCCTCGTCGTGTTTGTAGGGGCGTCGATTTCAGGGGGGGGGGGGGGGTGAAACGCAAGGATGCAACCAAGAGGGACACGGTTTTCCTTTCTCCGTCAGAGGGAAATGCATTTTTAGGCAATAGAGGGGTGTGCGTGTGGTGTCTCTGTGCGTTGTGTGGATGCGCTTTGGTCTGCTTTTTTTCGGCGAGACGGCTTTCTCTCGTGAACGCGGCGCGATTCGAGCGAGGCAACCTCTCCGAGACTAGAGAATCAGTATTTCAAAAAATCTATGTTGTATACGTATAATGCGATACGAGTTGTGTGTATGACATTATACGTGTGTAATATGCAGTCTATATTATATATATATGAACGTAAATGTATATTATTATAATAATATTATTAACGCTATTACCGTCGTGTAACACTGGGGGTCGAAGTTATCTCCTCGGTTCACCGGGAGAAGAACAGGGGTTTGCAAACAAAAAAAAAAATAATAATAAAGCGTGTGCGAGTAATAAACGCTCGCATCCAGGCGGCTGGATGCGAGGAAAACAATGATGGCGGCGACCGCTGCCACAAAGTGTGAACGACGTTTCCGACTGACAGACCGAAGAGACACACGAAACACAAGCGAAACCGAAACAAAACAAAACAAAAAAAAAAGAAGCAGAACATATTAAACGTGTACGAGGTAACGTTGGCGGGGAAGAATCAGAGATTAGAAAGCGTACTTCGTGGGCGGGGTGGGAAACGCGTGGGCAATTGGGGGTGGGAAGTGGAAAAGTACAGCGAATTCTCGATATATGTCAACAACACATACTCGGAGCTATGTTCACACTCCTCCGCGTCCGAGGCCTCTCGAGCTTGACTCCTCGCGGGACTGCCCCGCGGTAGTGGGGATAATTCCGCGACGTTTCAGGCCTTGGCGACATATATCGAGAGATCACTGTACTGTTAAAATGCTGTATCAAGTTTGAGAGTCTCCAGCAATCGTATTGCAGAGGTGCATGTGTCAACGTGTAACGTATCATCACAGTTATCGCATTATTATGATTATAATTACATATTATAGATACGGATTCATATATGTATATATATGTATGTATGTATGTATGTATGTATGTACGTACGTATGTATACATATATGAATATATTAAATGTTGTGCTTAGTATTCTTTCGAGAACCCCTGCGAGGCGACGAGCCAGGGGGCAAAGGGAGAGAGATAAAGAAGAAAACAGAAAAATTGCTAAACTCAGAATCTTAATATATGTAGCGAGGAGTATTTTATATTCAATATTTTATTAACGCCATCATATTTATCGACATTATTATTATATTATAATTATTATTCTATTGTATTCACTGCAGCGTCGACGACCTTATTAGAGCGAATATACGTATCATCGATGTCGCCGGTTCTCTCGAGAACAGCTTTTTCGCGAGGTCTCTTCATCGCGCCCCGTGTGTTCGTGGCCAGGATCGAAAGATCGACAAACAGATCGAAACTCGTGCGCTCTCTTCTCGCGGTTTCCTCGTGGCACGACACGTTTCGCCATTTTCATCGGCCCTCGGTTCTGCTCGAGCAGCCTACGGCCAAGCGATAAGACCGACTTCCGGTTTTTCGAGCGTCCCGGTGCCTCTTTGTCTTCATTCTGTTCCGTTTCTCCGTCTCCCGTAGGAAACTTCGGGGGTGTGCAACTTTGATTCCCCGGGACCGGAAGTCGTAAAACCCGTGGACGCGATCTCTTGGCGGTCGCCCGCGCTCTTCTACCTCTTCTTCTTCTTTTTCCTCGAGTTCTTCGCGATCTGTTGCGACCGGGCCAGAGAGAACTTTCCGCAAAATCTTTCGGTGGTAACCGGGTCGGTCTGGGCATTAACGGTCGATGAATCGACCGGGGTCGTGCTGAGAGAGAAGAGAGAGAGAGAGAGAGAGAGAGAGAGAGAGAGAGAGAGAGTGAGGATAACGGACGGGGGTGTCGGGGTTGGAACAACGACGGGCCGTTGTTGCGTATTATCGGGCCACGGCGATCGGTCCGGCTGTAATTAATCTTGAAACGCAACGTTAACCGAACCAGCAATAATCCGTTTGCGACTCGGTGCGCCGTGGCCGGCCACAGACCAGGAGAGATTCCGCTCGAGCGGTGCGCTGCTGGTGAACCTAATTGGCGTCTCAAGGCTACCGGCTCCCACCACGAGCCACGGGGAAACGTAGCTTTTATCGAAACAGATATCTCGTCGTTTCGCTGGCGATGGAAGATCGTTCGCGGACGTACCTCGACTTTAAGCCGTGGCTCGGAGTCATTTTAATTCCATTTAATGGCCGGCGCGTGCCGGTGCGCCGGCCATGTTTCATCTCGCTCGACGCACAGGACATCCGTTTTCTACAAGTTTTCACTTTATCGAGTCGAAGGCTGATTTCGCGACCGCAGTAAGCGCGGGCATAGCACTCGTATCGTTCGGCTTCATTCATCGAAACCGGCCCGGCTGTAAGGTCGATCGACTACGCGGACGATCGCCATTTTCGGCGGAGTGGTGGGATCGGAGATCGGTAATTGGGTGAGGGCAATTAAATTTGATCTGTTTTCCGGTACGTTGTTCCCGACGTGTACGCACCGCCCGGTCGTTGTTGTTCTGCGCGTCGCGGGCACGTTTCCGTCGAACGACGCCATTATTATCCGGGTTCGCGCGTCGATATTACGGCCCATCCGCCATCGAACCCCGTGAACACCGGTAACGAAAACCGAACCACACAAGGTATACACATGCACTCACAGTGACACGGATCTCCTCGTCCTCTTCCTACTCCTTCTACTTCTCCTCTTCCCCTCCCCACCCCTCCCATCCCACAATCCGGATATACATGCACGCGATCATACATTGGACATGCATGTGCACGCATGCACCACACATACAGATCTCACTACACCGCAGCACAGAGGGATAGAAACTCGAATATTGTATGTATACTAATTAACGACGATTATGACTACTATTACTACCTACTCTATAAACATATATCGAGTAATCTACGCGTAGCTGTAATCGTAGTGACCACAGGGCCGAGAGTGAGACAGAGAGAGAGAGAGAGAGAGGGGGGGGGGGGGGGAGAGGGGGGGAGACTTTGAGAGAAAGAGAGGGAGAGAGTGAGATTCACACGAAAGTTATTTTTGAGGGAGTGCAAGAGATCCTCGATCAGAATGACAGGCGGGAGAGGAAGAGTTGAATGAAAGGGAACAAAAAGAAAATTAATCACGGGGCAAGTGAGTGCGAGCGAGAAAGAAAAAAGGATGAATGTATCAAACGAAGAAAAAAAAAATATAATAGAGAAGCTACGAGTTTATTATTTTCTATATTTTTTTATGTAATTTTACGACACATGCGATAATATATTATAATTATTATTATTATTAATGATTATTATTTTATTATATTATTATTATTATTATTATTATTATTATTATTATTATTATTATGAATATTTTAATATATAATATGATTTTCATACATCGTGTACTTATGTTTTCCTTCCTGTGTTCTCGTCCGGTTGTTTACTGGTTTTGTGTTTGATTGATTGTCGTTGCGGTGGAATATATAGTCGAAGATGAAAATTTATATTATAGAAAATATTTATATGAATTGTATATTGTACATGTATCTTGTATACATGGAAGCGGTTAGAGAAGAATTTTGAATCCTTTATTACTTTGCTTTCAATAGCTTGATGGAGGAGGAGGGAGTGAGAGGGAGGGGGAGAGAATGAGTGAGAGAGAGAGAGAGAGAGAGAGAGAGAGAGAGAGAGAGAGAGCAAATAAAAATGAAAACGAGAATCAAACACACGACAGCCCGGCTATCCTATTTTTTAATTATTACGCAGAATATTTTATTGACATTATTCGTATTACTATGAATTATTATTATTAAGTTTATCGCTATCATTACAATATAATGACGTATATGAATTGTCACTGATATTATAGTTATATTACTATGCATACAATTATCATTAACGCCTGCGACAATTAACTATCGAATAACGATTTATGAACTGTTCAGTGGTAAGATCCGAGCTACTTATCGAAAATGAAGAAAAAAAAAGGAAGAATGAAATAATAACAAAAAAAAAACGCATATTTTACCCCGTAATATATTTTTGTCGGATGATTTTTTATATTTATATAATATATATTATAATATATACGTATATATTATTATTATATATTGTACGACCGAGCATACTCGAGAGGATAAATCTTGTAACGTCGAAGCGCAAGCCCGACACGACGGATGTCAATTCATGGTGCACTGCTGACGTCCCCGTCGGCTACGATCCTACTTCCAAATCGTTTATTTTTATACGATGCGAATAGAACTTGTGTTCTCTCTTGTTCTTTTAATTAGAACGTTGCGGCACAGGACGTCGTGCTTTTCCTTTGTAACTAATATTCGGTCTGCGAACGAAACAAAACGCGAGAAAAGAGAAAACGGTGGAAAATCAAAGAAACAGAAAAAAAGAGGAAACGAAAAGAAAATCGAAAGAAAGTAAAACAAGGAAACGAAAGGGTACGGTTATCCGCGGATCCGTCGAACTGAAAAATCTTCGAGAGCAAAGAAACAACAAAAAAAAAAAAATACAAACACGGTAACACGCGAAGAGAAACAGAGATTAATTCGATATTGTGGTCTAAATGTTGTAAGGACACTTACGCGAAGCGGTACCAAATATTTTATTAAAATCGAACACACACACACTCACGTACACACGCGCACACACACATATACAGGCGGTAATCAAGCAAAAGAGGAAAATAGGGAAAAGAACGGACAAAGAGAAAACAGGTACACACCACGCATACATCTACTGGAAAAAACGAGTTTAATAAAATGTTACGTGATTTTTATATACATCGACTCTTTAATTTCTCATTTCTTGTTTCTTCACAAGCTTCTCTCTGTTTTATGTTTCCCGGACTCTGTCACATGTCTCCTCCTCTCTATCGTTTTCTGTTCTTCCTCCACTCCTTTCAACAGCCTATCGACTACTTTCGAGCTCGCATCTCCGCCATTTCGAATAATATCCTTTCACCTCCGTTGAAAACGCGATCGTCCGCGAAGCGCTCGAAGTACGCTAACTCGATTGTTTTCGTTGTTGCTATCGGGCTAAATTTTTCCGCGGGTCATTCCGAGTCGTTTTTTCATTATTCTCTGCCGCGCACGGTCGCCCGCTCCGTTTTCGGGTTTATTAATTATCCGTTTACGTCGGACCCGTGACAATTAATCATCGAGCCGTCGAGAGGGTAGAGCGAATTAGAACCGGCCGAGGGTTTCGTGAGCAACGGCACGATCCTAGGGGTCGCGTGTCCGTGTCAAATCGGGAAATCACGTCCACGTTCCATTCCCTTCGCATACTACATTTTCGTTCGTCATCCTTGCGCCCGTTCCAGCCGCGGTCCCACCTTTGTAAAAGCCCGAACACATCCGCCATTAACCCTGACACTATCGATCATCGGTACAACAAATGTTACGTACTCGTCTGTTCATTTTCTTTTTCTTCAACCAATTGCACTTTTGTTATATTTCCACTTTACGAACGATTTCGATCGCGAGGAGAGAACATTGAAATTTCCAACCACGTGGCTTCTGTGTTCAGATGGATTGATTCCTGCTTTTAAAAATTCATTTTCATACCAACGAAATCTCTATTTTTACGTCGCCGCCAGGGCGAAAGAAGTTGACGAAGAAATCGTAACACTTTGCCGTACAACGAGGAGAGCAAACGAAGATTCACGAAGATCTCGAGCAGACTCGATTAAATGCGATTGTTACTCCTTTTCTTCGGGGCGGAGTAGAATAACGTTCTTTTACAAGCAATATTTAAGCAGCAAATACTAGATATAAATTTTTCTTTTAAGTAATCGTTAACGACAGAAAATTATCGCAGCCCCGAAGGAGATCGTACGGTAAGGAGATGAAAAGAATCCGCCTAGAACTGCCTAGAATTCGGAGGAATGATTACGACCATAAGTTTACGAGTAAATGAGTCCACGTGGTTGATTTCGACACACATGCCTTGAACGCAACATGGAACAGAGTCTTTCCGTGGGGGATTGAAAGCTCCGCCATTTTGGCGAGCTGAGAAGAGGAACGGGGTCGGGACAGCTCTCTTTCTCTCTCTCTCTGTCTCTCTCTCACATATACACACACACAGATACAAACGATGATCTATTTAAACGAATGGTTCCTAATTTTCTCGTCGATGCACGGCCGTGTTAGCTTCCGAGACGTTGAATCGTAATATTGAGATTCGGGAGGAATAATGACCACGTGGTGTTCGCAATGGCCGCCCACGGTCGTAGGGGTCGCATGTCTATACGTCGACCAATGACCGGACGCGCGGGACAGGAGCGTGCCGCGAAAATTAGCCCGCTCCGCTTCGGCCCCTGAATCGGCTCGGTCGCAAGGGCTGTTGCCCGTTGGGATGGCAACGTCGCATTGCAGCGTTGAGGCTGCGGTCGATGCCGCCGCCGCGATGGTGGCGGCGTATCAGCGTGCGAGGTTGCCGTTCCTCGACACGTTCATAGCCTGCCTATCCTCCTCTTGCTCTCTCTATCTTTCTCTATCTCTGTATCTCTCTCTCTCCCTCACTCTCTCTCTCTCTCTGTGTGTATCTTTCGCAAAATACCCCAATCTTTTTTACCAATTACTCTTCCACCGAGTACACAACGGGTACCTCAGCCGGTGCGTTATCAGGATAAACCGTGATCGAAATCGAAAGTTATTAATAACCGTGCCCCGGCAGCGGTGTGTTTGACCTCGCCGAGTTCGAAACTGGGTAGCTTACACTCTGAAACGATGCCAAGGAAACTCGCTTCTGTATTCGTCCCTTTTGTGAACCGTCGCTTTTTCCATCGGTCCATCAAGTTACGCCGATCACCACCGGAACCGGTGAACTTCTAACGAGAGGACCCGAGGAGGCCCGATCCGCTTCTCTTGCTCCGTACCATCCCCGTTCGATGCCTTCCGCGGGCGTCCCGATCGGGCTGCAAAAGAGGTTCTCCGAGTTCCAATTCGACAGAAATTACGCCTCGAGTCGAGAAATTCAAGCTTCGACCGTCCTCGGTCGTTGTCGCGGCGCCGAGAGAGAGAGAGAGAGAGGGAGAGAGGAAGGGAGGTCAGTTCCGTCGAAACGCCTAGCTGCTATTAGATTTTCTTTAGAGCTTCTCGGTCCTGCCCGGGTCTATTTTCATAGATGTTGTTCGCGGAAATGAATATCACTGAGCCATCCTCGGACCGCTACGATTATTGTCATTACGCAACCTTGTCCACTCCGCAAGATCTCAAGATGAACAATCCAGATACGTTCGCTGCATTACCGGTAGCATCCCTTCTTTTCAACGTAATAAACGCATAACAAAACCCCCGGGGACGCGGTGTTAACCTTTCGCGGAGTTAACCTTTCAATTATTTTCAAAGATCATTCGAGTATGCCGGGTTGAAATTAGACCGGGTAAATCGGGCGAGCGACAAAAATCGTCGCAACGTGGGCAGTGCCGTGTCAAGTCGAGCGGAGGCCCCGGGCGGTAAAAATTTTGGGGCCCTCGAACTCAAGTTGGGAATAGAAGTTGCAAGAAAACACCCGTAAAGTTATTAATAGACTCCGGATCTTCATGGAAAATAAAAATGTTGTGCATCGATCGTGAGAAACAGCAGCCAAGTAAAAAAAGATCTTTCATTCCGTAATAATTTTAGTAAGTTGAAAATAATACATTTGTATTTTTTAACATATCTTAATCTTTTCACTATTCTAAATTGTACCTACCCAATTTTGTCATAAACGCATAAAATCCGCAGTCTAGTTATTAACAAAAAGGGGGCCCCACGCGGCCGCTTACCGTTGAACCCGTTACAGTGAACTCCCGTTGTAAGTCGGTGCAAGCTTCGCGGTTGAAAGTCATTGGACCTACCCACACCACCGCAGGGTATGCGATATATGTCCGTTTCTCCGTGCAACATTGTATTAGAGAAAGACATTTTCTAAGTCTTCTTGTCGCTATTCGTCTCTGTGTCATAAACCAATGACATAGAGCCGGATAGTGACATTTGCGTTTCGGCGAGGACCTGAGATTTCGTCTAAATGTCTCTCGCCGGAACCGCGCAACTGACTTATAGCGGGAATTCACTGTACCGAGCGGTGGGGCGATATCGCGGAAAGCGGACATTGGTCGGATCGAGAAAGAAACACGTGGAAAGGAAGGAGAGGAGCGGATTCCAGTCGAACGACTCGTCGGTGGCACCGTTCCGGCGAACATGACCGGTCGACTCACCCCCTCGGCCATCCCTCTTTCCCGTCGTGCCACCCCCGAGCTTCGACTTTGTACTCTCGGCAGCCTCCGGTTGCTCCGCAGTAGATCGATAACGGCAACCGCGCTCTCGTTCTCGCACGACTCGTGCTCTGATATATGTATGTAGAAGCCGGGCACACGTTGCTGGAAAATCGCAGAGAACGCCCCTCTCTCTCTCTCTCTCTGTCTCTCTCTATCTCTCTTTCTCTGTCGACCTACCGGGGGTTGAAAAGAGAAAAGACGCGGATGGCAAACGGGGGTGGGGGGAGGGGAAGAAGAGACACACACACGGCTCTCAGCATCTCGAGGCCGTTCCCAGGGCTGTAGACGACTGTTCCGTGCCCCCGAAAATTCATGGTTCGGATTTCCCGCGGAATTCTTTTATCGGGAGGATTCTCGGTTCTTTCTCCGCAGCTCGGATCTAGTATAGCTGACGGGGAGGGGGGGGGGGGGGGGGGGTTAGCTCGTAGCGCGTGGATCCACGGTCTCGTTACGTAAGAGAGAGAAGAGACTGACTATGTCTTCGATGTAACATGTACTCGAGAAACGGGAATCAATGTCGTCGGACGAACGCTAAGTGTATCTAGAATATCGCGTTGTCTTAGGCGAGCTAAGAAAATGTCTAACGTGTTTTCTCTTTAGAGGTGCTGCTCGAACTTCGAGCAGATCGTCTTAGGCTCTAATCGGAGGACAGAAGAGCGTCTGGGGAAGGGGTTGTTGATTCGAGGGTGTTCTAGAAACGAAAGACCTTCGATTTCGAACTGATCTATTCGTAGGATTCGGACACGGTTTCCCCGTCTTTTCGTTTGCTTTCGGGAATTTTCATTGGGCGCGCGAGCCAGAGGATTTCATACGTTTGGCCTCCGAAAAGAAAGAAAATAAAATTGTGATAATTCCGTGGCGCGGGATAAGAGATTCCTCGAATATTCTCTTTATCGCGCGACGATCAAATATATTCTAGCAGCACCCACCCAAGAATTCGCTTCCCGACCGTCTCTGGCGATACTTCGAACTCACCCTCACGCGATAAATATTTCATGCAGGCTGATCCTCGACGAACGACTGTGTAACTTTCCCGGTAGTCCCGAGACGAGGATGTGAAAGCGTTTATCCTTTTTTCTTTTCTTTTTTTGTTTATCTTTTCTCGACTTAAATAAGAGGTCGATCAAACGCCTATGTCTAGATGTTATAAAGTAAGGAACGATCCGTATTTCGGTGTCGCAAAAATCTCGAGTATCATTGATCCGGTGCAAGCAGGAGTCTGTCGACGTTCATCGTGGACGAGAATGTCGATTTACGCTCGTTACCGACGGGGTCAACGGGCAGAGTAAAAGGTCCGTCGATGGTGTCCTCGGTTCTTTTTCCAACGGATTTTCCCAGGTCCGGGTCCTCGTTAGAATGCAGCCGCGTCGCGGGACGGTCCTGCTTCGATTTCATGATCGCCGCTCCGCGATCCTCAATCTGGATCGTCCGATGATCCGAGCGAAGCCTTAGAACGACCGGCTTGCCCCCACGTGAAACCGGTAATCGCGATCTCTCGTGGACCTCTAGACCGGGCACTCGTTCATCCGCCACGTTTCATTAACAGGCTGTGTGCTTCTATTGCGCAACAAAAGCTCTCGACGTTAATTTCGTGCGGTAGAGAATTTCGCTTGTGCTACTTGTACTACTACTTTAGGCAGTAGTTAAACAGTGTTAACTGTCTCGTATTTTTTTTTTATTTATATTAGGTTGTCCGGAAAGTTCTTTCCGTGTTCGTCGATTCGTAAATATTATCGGAATTGTATCATATTTGGTATCATTTTAATTAGAAAAATGCCACGAATATGTTGGCGAAAGTCCCATATAAAAATAACGAAAAATAAAATTTTATTATTGGTTTAGTAATGGTCTCCTTAGTGGTGGAGCTTTGTTACCCCTTTTATCGGCTAGATATTTCAGACATATATCAAGTAAAGACTGTATTATTTGTTCCTTCCCCCAAAAAACTTTCTTCGCTATAGAAAATTCATACCAGTTAATGAGATGAAAAACGGCCTCCAAGAATATTTTAACAGTAAGCCGGGAATTTTGGAAAAGTGGCATTATGAGGCGTCCGGATCGTATATTACTCAAGAATAGTACATAGAACGCAAAATTTGTTATACTTAACTCCTATTAAAAAAACGAAAAGAACTTTTCGGAAAATCTAATATCTTTTTTTTTATAGTTTGTATTAGGTCGTTGCATATGAAGAGTTTCAATCAAGAAATGTTATTATAATCTACACGTTTGTTATATATTATTTAAAGGTACAATAATCTTTCAAGTCCTATCTTCAGTTACTATTTACATATCCAACTTTACTTTTAAATAAAGTTTATTTCACTATCAACCGAGTTTATACGAGTGAGAAAATAATCATATTCACAACAACGTTATACGTTTCGCCAAAAGTTGGTAGTAAACGAACGCACTGTTATAGTCAATGATAGACAAAGCTCAATGACAGTCTCATAAAAGAGGAACACGAACGACCAAAAATTCAAGTTTTGCCGTAGGACAATCGAAAGACTGGTCATATGGTGACAGAACATAATTGAAATGGAGTTTGCTTTAATCCATGTGTTTCATTTAGAGAAAACTTACTGTTACGCGTTTCACATGCAACAACCTGATACAATGATATCTCTATATATGCCGCCAAGGCCTGTATGATAAACGTCGCGGAATTATCCCCACTACCGCGTGGTATACCCCGTGAGGGGTCAAAGAATTGGAGAGGAGTGTAAACATAACAGGGCTCAAGATCCGTGTCGTTGACATATATCGAGAATTCACTGTATTTGCATATTGGAAAATGTTGGCGATCGCATTTCCCTGTTTCGCTCTATCCAGTTGCGCGTCGTCATGGTTGGAAGTTCTTCTGCCTGTTTGGCCACAATCAACGTCATTAATTACGCAACGTCCATTGGTGTGCATCGGGACTAGTGATCCTGACCTTCATTCATTTCGACGGCGACCTCCGCAGTGTGGTACAACAGATTTTTCTGCAACGACCTATGACACTTTTGATTTTCATGCTCGCCGGGATTCCGCGTATTTATATTGCACCCTCTCCACGGTAGATTCGCGTTCCTCCATTCTCGTTCTTCTTAAAGGGCGCGGAATGCTGTTGGGCAGACAGGAGGGACGATATAGGGCGTAACTGTTTTGCGAGACTAGTAAATGGTTCGTTGTTCCGTCCCGCTCTCTCGTTCTCTGGCCCCTGTTATTTCTCCCTTTCTTTTCCACCGTTCATCCCCCTTTTCTTCTCTCGTTGGCCCTCGCCGGCCGTCTCTCTCTCTCTCTCTCTCTCTCTTTCCTCTCTTCTCGGTCGATAGCTCGCGAGGGTCGCGGAGACGCGGCGACGCCCTGCCTCGACCACCCTCTTACAACTTCCCCAGTGACTCTCAATCCCGATCGAATCGATGATCGACGGAGTCGACGTTGATTGCACGCGTAATTACCGGCAGCGCCGATTCACAGGGGCCCAACAACCGGCTGGATTCTGTTTTCCGACGCGTCTCCGAGATTCCCGCGAGCCGAGGAACCCGTTTTTCGAGATTCTCCGACGCTATCTTCGACCACTTTCCCGGCTGTCCACTTGTCCTCGCTAGGTTTCTTCTTCTTTTTTTTTTCTCCACCGTCTACAGAAGGGTGTTTCTAGAGACGTGTCTGTTCTGTGACGGACGATGCTCCTTGATCTGCTGGCAGCATCGGGAAACTCTCTTGCGAGACGTAGCTTTGTCTGGCAACGGTCTGCTCGCCGCTGGCAGTGGTTCTCAATCAGTTCTCGAAATCATTTGATCGGCCAACAAATAATGTACTCTTTCAGATAGAAGACGCTGATAGTGGGCGCGTATCTAAGGCTTCGTACAGACCTAAACATTTCGACGAACAGCGAACGGAACGCAAAGTCGACATTAATTTCGGCGAACGGATCGGAGAATCGACATTAACCCCTTCGTTACCGTCGACGAGATATCTCGCTACCACTGTGTCGCGTATACGAAGCTCCAGACGAGATATTTCGCGTCAAAACGCTCGTTACTCGACACTATGAACGAGATATCTCGCGTTGCAATTTTTGTTGCGTGCTGCTATGGACGAGATTTCTCTCATCGCAAGTCCTGCTACGCGATGCTACGAACGAATATGTTTTGTATCTGTCCTTGCGTACCTATGCTTCAATATCTATCCTTCGGTATTTACAGTACAATGTCACTTATTCGATATATTTAGTGAGACTAAAAGAATGTAAGAAAGATAACAAGATACTTTTAGTATTTTCTCTTCAATTCTGTCCAATAGCAATTTTTTCAAAATTTCTTTTTCTCTCCATGCGATAAACTAATTGATCTAACGCCTCAAAAAATCCAAGTTCAGTCTTAAAAAAGTTATCATCCTTTTAAAACTGTCCGAATATTATTGCGAGCCACTATATATTACATTCAGAAACCAGAAGCATTTGATCCTCCAGATATATTTGCCACTTTTTTCATCTTCGTAGGACAAACTGAATCAGATGTTTTATGTAAAGTGTTTAAGTTAATTTTGCAAAAACTTTGATTTTGAGAACTTTGAAAGACTGTTTTATTGTTGAACCTGATGCCAAGCAAGTGGCATCAAATCAATTTCCGATCTTCTGTCACACAACTTCAAGTTAGGGTATAGCATAACCAATGACGAGTATACTCGGGTAAGATAGATAAATTGAAGATCTTCATGCACATATGGCTCATGGAAATTTTTAAATTATAATCTTTCTTACGTATTTAGTGAGATATTCCAATTGATAACAGCAATGTTCTCATAGCAAGGATGCAATGTTCGTCGAAATGTTCAGGTCTGTACGAAGCTTAACGTATACAGTGAATTCTCGATATATGTCACTATGTGTCATATGTCATATGTCATATGTTCACACTCCTCGGCGTCCGAGGCCTCTCGAGCTTCGCGGCTCCTCGCGGAGTACACCACGCGATAGAGGGGATAATTACGCGACATTTATCATCCTGGCCTTGGCGACATATATAGAGAAATCATTGTACTACAAAGAAAGGTTCCTCACGCTTGATTGAACCCGTTTCGGTGCATATTTTGATACGACGATGAACAACGAGCAGGTCGAATTCCTGCGATTATGCTTCTTTTTTATTTTTAAACGAATAAAAGACATTTGACGTGCTCGACCATGGAGGAAAATAGGTTTGGGGCGGTTCGACGAACCTAGCGAAATCTGACTTGGGAATTCGCGTTCTACCCTACGAGAGAAATGTTCGGAACATCGAAAGCTAGCTTTAAGAATCATCCTCGTTTCTTGACGGACACTCCGATATTACGTTTTGGCCCAGCTAGTACCAGACCAGATATATAATTTTGCGGCCGCGAAGAGACAACGTTAAGAAACGTTCGGGTCGCCGATTTGCGTTGCGACATTTTTCCCAACGCCGGTTCAAACAGCCGAAGCCATTCTTTTTTTCTCCCTGCGCAGGTGCTACTGAACGTTGAACGAAAGAGGGTTGCCCGCTTCGTACCCGTGCCCGTCCCACCGAAGATAAATCGAATTTTCTGTCCCAGTTCGTCGTGACTCATAATTAATCTTTGCGTTCCACGGTTATCGCGGACGAGTCGTCGGTCGGACGAGAACGTGAAATCGGTAAAGCGAATTCGCGAACGATCGTGTTGTCAACACCGAGACCCGTCGTGCCACGAGCCCGTTTGAGTTTCCCGCGACCAACAATCGTCTGCTGGAACGTGTCGATTCGAATCATCATCGTGAACCGGTTCCCATGACCGCGTCACTGTCCAGATTCCATTACCAAGAGGAAGGATTGAAAATAAAAAATATATATATATTATATAACGTATAGAGGTATATACATATATAAATATATGATATCTATATATATATATAACATATATGTCATATACAGATATGACATATTTGTCGTATATGGATATGTCATACATGTCACATATCATATATGTCATATATAGATATATATGAAATTAATCGAACGACTCGAACGACGGATTGGCGAGGATCGCGAATCGTCGACGGTCTCTCGGTCGAGTCACACGTTCACGGAAGTATTCACGAGCATTACTAGGTATTAGATAGAACACTCGATACTCGCGGTACGTTTTCGATCGCATAGAATTAACGCACGCGGTTCAGCGCCAAAAAAGCAAAAAATTTATGAAAAGAGAGACTCGCGAAAACGTAGAGCTGGCTTCCGCCAGAGATATCCGGAAGGTGCGGCGAAAAAAATGAATTTAATATTAAGCAAATGCATAATTGTATTTAAAAAAAAAAATGGATATATATATATATTAAAATTTAAAAAAAAATATATATATATTAAAAAAAAATTACATATTATATATATAAATTATAAGGCGCGTATTACATAGATATTTATATATACATATTATATATATATATATATATGATTATTACATCATAATTATTATTATTATATAGCATAGAGCCGTGACCTCTGGTGAAAACGAGGTTTTTTCTATTTTATTATGATAACGATCCTAGACGATAGTAGATTTTGTCTGTGCGACGGATTTTCGACTAAAATGAAATTATGGGAAAAGATAATGGAGAAGGGGAGGGAGCGAGACAGAGAGGCGAACGTACGCAAATATACACATATAGAGAGTAAACGGTTGTATTTGTCGTGTTGAAACTAAAAAAAGGAAAAAAAAGCGGAGAGGACCTGGACTCGAGTCGCATACGACACACACACACACACACGCGAACACACACACACATACACACGTCGCTCATACAGGTACACAGGCATGTACACACATTTATATGTAAACTGTATCGTTCCAAATGCATCTACGTATATATTATATATCATATATAAACATTCACAAGTCATTCGAATGGAGAGGCGTTAACGCGATAATCGCGATCGTTCACGAGCGACAACTTAAAAAACAAAAAAGCTATTTACGGTGAGGAAGAGAAGAAAGGGTGAGGGGGAGGGAGAGGTGGGGGGAGAGAGTAGTGAGAAAGATCGAAACGCGATATTAATCTTGAATTAATTAACGAGTCGAAGGAGAAAGTGAGCGAGAGAGAGAGAGAGAGAGAGAGAGGAAGAGAAAGAGAGAGAGGAAAGAGTGAAATCTTATCTGTCGTATAATCACTGAACTGGCGCGTGTGGCTCATTTCAAAGTTGGACACGTGATTCGCGTTGGTCTCGGATCGATCGGGCTCGATCACCGGCGTTCGAGGGCGTCTCGGCGAACGATGGCGGACCGAACAAAAGGGGGGAGCTCGAGCACGCGAACAGGCCGGGAGCACAAAAGACACGAAAACGGCAACGACTACATACATACACGCCGGCAAACAAGACCGCGTTTTAATCGAAACGTCGAAAGATGTCTTCGTCGTGACATCGGGGATCGCCGGCGCTCCGTGCTCCAGCCCCGCTGCTCGACAACGAACGGAAACACCGTGAGACACGAACGACAAATTCTAGACGGGACAGAGAGAGAGAGAGAGACAATCGACTAGTTTCGAGGTCATCGATCCCTCACCATCGGCGGCTGGCCGACACCCTAATCTTGTCCCTCCTCGTGCAAATCCGAGGCGATTTCTATACGAGACAACGGAGGCTGATACCATAGGGGTCTAACCGACGCCATTTTCAACGGCGCGGCCCGCCGTCGCGTCGAGTCGTATCGTTTTTGTTCGTCGCGCCAGAAGTAAGCTCGACGAGAACGATCACCGCCATTTCGCGCGCGGCTAGACCGCCGCCATATTGTCCTTCGCGCGACTCGCACTACGCGAACACGCTCCTCTTTTCCATCCCCATACGAAGATCAACCGATACGGGTGATAAGAGGCTCGTGTCCGCGGAGAGATCGAGAACAGGGAAGATGATCTCATAACGATCCGGTTGCGTTCCGTCGCTAGCTGTAGCCGCGATAGGTCGGTACGGGCGTGTTATTGCCAAACCGTTTTGGCAGCGAACTTTGTCGGCCCAACAAACGCACAATTAAGGAACGAACTACGAAACGCTGGACGAATAACGTGTACGAGCTTGACGCTGGAGGGGGTAGGATATGCGACAGACACGGGGATCGAACGGGGAAACGTCGACAGGTACAGTGAATTCTCGATATATGTCAACGACATTGGTCGTGCCAGTGTCGTGTATCGTACAGGAGACACACCCGAGTCATGTTTACACTCCTCGGCGTCCGAGGCCTCTTGAGCTTCGTGGCCCCTCATGGGGGTACACCCCGCGGTAGTGGGGATAATTCCACGACGTTTATCATCCAGACCTTGATGACATATATAGAGAAATCATTGTATTTCATTCGGTGTGCGTTCGTCGAATCACTCTTGCACGCCTGGCGATCCGAGATGAAAGAAACGACGAAGAGCGACGGGCGACTGTTGCTCGGAGACGGAGAGGAGAGGAGAGGAGAGGAGAGGAGAGGGTTGGATAAGATTAAAAATGAGAAGAATATGAGACGAAAGATTAGGAATGATCACGGTGAAGGGGAGATGGAACAGATCGACGAGAGAAGATGAGAAAATTATTAATACAAAATATTAATACCTAAATGCCCGGTTTATTTTTATATTTATTTTTCGATCTATGAAACGTTATAAAAGTTTAAAAGTAATATTTAAATCTAAATATATATGACGATAAATATTATATACCTACGCTCTGTGTATGATACATAAATATATATTATATATATTGAATTATGATTATTACGATAATAATGACGGATGATTAAGTATTATCCAGGACTGCACCGTATTGTAATTGGTACGATGCCATTACAGATTTATATTAACCGCGTAACGCTTCCCGAAACTAAACGGAAGGGTTATGGTCCTAATTACGTATCCCTGCATCCCCGCCTCCCCAGCTCCCTTCCCCTACACCCGAGAAAAAAAAAACGAGTCTACCATCTCCCTTAATTAATTCGTAATTAATACCTAAGTGCGAATTATAGAGACATCGACCCGCTCGTGTAACATTCCCGACGTAAAGCTGTATCGTAGATTATGAAAATCCTAGTTGCCGTAAACATAAACAGGTACCATATACATATATATATATATATACATATATGTATATATGTATATAAATATAAATACATGTATACATATATACTTATATATATGTATATACATAAATACATTATATGATATGCATACATACGTACATACATACATATACATATATATTTATATCAGTGTAGTGTGGTTAATCTCTTAAAAGAAAGGCGCACGCCGTGGACCGCCATAGGTTTTTAATTAACGTAACTAATGTTAGGGGATGTCCTCCAAATGGTCGGTTAACAGCGTCATAGCAATAAATGGAAACTAATGGCGTTGGGAAAGAATCTGAAATGGCCGTCGTCTAGTCGGGTTTTAATTACAAGTGACGCAACACGACAAAATGTAAAGCGAAGCATGTTCATGCGATTGAGAAAAAAAAACAAGAAAAAAAAGAAGAACATTTATTCGGAGAATGCGTGCAGCGAAACCTTTGTAATACAAATTGGTCGTTTGAAATCGAGCAAAAATAAAAAAAAAAAGAAGAAAAGAATCAGCATAATTAAGAGAAAATCGAAGGAGAGACAACGCAAAAATATGTAATTTCTTAACAATGTACACATCACATAATATATATAAATATATATATATATATTTTATAGTTTGTTTTATCAAAGTTGAAATGTTCAAATGGTTTTATGATTGTGTTCCGATTGTAATTGATTTAATGTGTGCGTTGAATTAATGTCAATTATACGTCTGGACAAGTAGTCAGGCTTATATAATTACGTTAATTAACAATAATTACATTATTATGGCCAATAGACTGCGGATTTTATGCATTTATAAACAAACAAACAAAAAGAAAAAGTATGTAAAACCCAATGAATCGCAAAATATCGAAAGAGTTTCATAATAAATATCAATAAAGTTTCTTATCTTATTTTGAACCATTCAACAACAACTCTCTGAACGATCGATTCAATTCTGATCGAAACCTGTCTGCGATAGTTCATCGGTTCGATTCGAATCTGTCTGTCGAAGTGGTAAAACGTTGCCCTGTGAATTCGACGCGCGAGGCGAGCGGGGAGTCCGAAATTGGAGTTTCAGTTTTCCCGGGGCCCCCGGGGGTGGGAGAAGGGTGGGGGAAGGAGCGAAAAACAAAACAAAACAAAACAAAAAATAAAAAAGAAATCACCGGGAGCCGTCTCGTTCCACAGGATTCTTTCCCAATCGTCTAGTCTCGTTGTTGTCATTAATCGCGGAGCATCGCAGTCGATCGCCAGGGGACGGGTCACGCGGCCGATTTTCGCCGAGCTGTACCGGCGAGCTCAGCCGTGAAACGAACACGCCGTGGAACGCCAGCGGGTACAGCGGGTACAGCGAGTAACGAGGCCGGAACGGTAGGAATTCGTTTACCGATACATCCGTTCCCTCGTTGCCAGAACTGGATGACGATCGAGTGGCCGGCTAACCGGGCCATCCTCGGCATTCGGCACACACACTTTTCCGGCACTCGACTCGATTTCCGTTTCTCGATCATGCGGCACGGCGCACGCGGATCGCACCGGTCGCTCCAAGTGCCGGACATTTCTTTCAATTCCGAAAGCGAACCAACCATTCCCACTCGAATCGTGCGGCCGAAAATAGCCACATTTTTGTTATTAACACTAGAACAACCGGGCGCTAAATGCAACAAAATTGCATTTACGAAAGAGAAGTTTATTAAGAAATGTTCTTATAGAAACATATTTATAATTTCAATATTTCTAAAAGAAAAAATTACGAGCAAGTCATTTTGTCTCATCCGGTAGTTCTAGTGTTAACCCATTTGCATCATAAGGAAATATGAAAAGAAGACCTCTATCACCAATATTTTTTTTTTTTATTATATTTAAATACAAAAGTGACAAGTGAACTTTATATTTCAGAATTATAAGAAAAAATAAATTGAGCGTATACATATATACGCTTCGGTGATAGTGACCAGGAAAATTGAGCGTATATATACGCTAATGATGCAAATGGATTAAGCACCTCGAACCCTTATGGATTTATTTGGCTTCGCATGTCTAGAATTGCAAATACATCGTACGAGACATTTAAATGCACAGATTACAATCTTTGAGGAAAGAATGCATAGAAATACAAGATTTTCGATTTCGCTGTGAACTAGAAAACCAAGAGAATTAATTAGTTTTTTGAAACGGTGTTCGTAGAGTAGTGCACACTTAAATGTCTGTCGCAGTCCCCCCGAATTCCAAAAGAAATGGGACCTCTGAATGAGACGCGCCTCTTGATACGCGCCTGGTATCGGCATCTCACATCTTTCCTTCAATCGAATTCGCAGAAGCCACCTACTCATTTAAGCGTCCGCAGTCGGGACCGAATGTGGACATTTAACTGTGCACTAGCGTGTTTACCCCTTGCCGTGCCGATTTTATGTTACGGCTAGAAGGATTAGAGTTTCTTTACCCTGAATGATTTCGCAAAAGCGTGATCACTTTGTCCACCATATTGTTCGTATGCATTTCCTTTAATGTTCAACCTCTTAGCTAGTGATGACTAGTTAATTTGTTATTCGAGTTCGTGTTCACCTTTCAGAAATCTTCAGTTTTCAATTTTGATTATTTCAGTTTTATTTGTTTTTCACAATTAAAAATTCACCCAGTTGAAAGGCTAAAGATCGGTTACAAAAGAATAGAATTTTATTTTGTCTCACAATAAAGGCACAACATGCTAGCAGAATTAGTGAAACTGATCTCTCACAATAATAATAAGAGTGATAATAGGTACTGCAGTTAGCTGTTTATTTCTTGTCAAGCTAACAAACACCATAGACATTTTGCATAAAAGCACTTTTGGTACTTTCAAAAACTATTTACAATATGTACATATTTACGTTTCTCCTGAGGCGAGCATTGTTCAACCTAGTTAATTTTACAATTACGAATTACGCGGAATATCAATTCGTCTATTTGGAACAATGTCTAAACAAGATTGAATAAAATTCAAATATCTGAAAATAGCTACATCTAGAAAACAAATGGTCTTAGATCAGTGATGAGCAACCGGTGGCCCGCGGGCCGCACTTGGGCCCGCAGAGACCCGGCGGCCAAGGGCATTCGGGACAAAAATCATAACTTTTAAACTAATCAATTTTCGACATAGGTACCCTAATACTTTTTTAAAGAGAATACAAAAATGCATTGGTTTGTATAAAAGAATTATATGATTTCATAACAAAAATTGTAGTCACCTTTATTTTTTATTGAATAAAAGCTTTTATGCAAATTTTCATCAACATAATTTATTGTTAGCTGAATACTGAGTAACTTTAATTGGAAATACTTTTACAATATATCATTTAATAATCGAAAATAAGATAACAAGAAGAACGTTTTATTCTAAATCTATGTGAGAAATTAACAAACACATCAACTAAAATTATCTGACTAGTATGTTTAAAGTATTTAACATTGCGTTCGTTGCGGCCCGCGCGCAGTATTAGGTTTCCACTTTTGGGTCACTGCAGTCCACGGGTTGCTCATCACTGCTCCAGATCTTGCGTTCTGTTTCACTCCGGTCAGAACGCTGGCAAAGTCCGAGAATTTTTCAAACAAAACAACTCACGTTTCACCCGGCAATACTCAATTCCTTCCGAAATGAAAATTCCAAGAAAAATTGCCAATGTTCCATCTTCGCCGCGAATCCCAACATCGATCGAGATGCAACGACGATGACAACGGCGAGCCAATAAGTTTGTCGATTCGATTCGACGATCTAATATAAAAAAGAAAAAAAAAGAGGGAGAACGAAAGACGACCAAGTAGATACAAGGGAGGAGATAGAGGGGGAGAGAGAGAGAGAGAAAAAGAGAAGGAGGAAAACATATGCCATGTACTGCCCAACGCTCCTATAGCCTAGTTACTTAAGTAAGGCCTCGTGCAGGAGGAACGTGCGAGAGACGCGCGCGGATTCGTTGTCTATTTCGTGTTCGTTAATGATCGCTATGGGACGGGGAGAAAGACGGAAAGAATGTAGGGCACTGCGATGATCTCGCGTTGAACGTCGCTCGGCAGCTCTGCGAACTAGCTGGGGGATGAAAGCCCGAGCCCGAGCGAGAGGGAGAGAGAGAGAGAGAGAGGAGAGGGTGGAAGGACGATCGAATCTGAGTAGTTGAACGCCGAAGGGAAGAAAGATGGCGGGTACTAACGAGGACGTTGGTACCGTGACGCCGGGACGTTCAACCACGCGCGTTGCATATCATTGCGAAACGACAAGATCCAACAATAGGGGAAAGCTTCGGACTACGCACAGTGGCCACAGAGTCCGTCGAGGTAAATCCAGGAAAATCATTCGACAAAGAAAAACAGATAAAGTTTCAGGAATTCTTTCGTCAATTTGTAGAAAAGCAGTGAATGGTACAAAGAATGGAATTACACGATTTAGTCTCCGCTACCTTTTCGAGCCTTTGCCTGAACCCACTGCAGTCTCGCACAGTGTTGCCAGATCAAGACTCGTTCCCCTAATTTCTAGAGAGAGGGTAACTGTATTCCCCTCGATTCCTGCTCCCTCCCCTCATCTGCCGACACTGGTCACGAGTCGGGAGACCAGTAACAACGGAGATTAATCTTTTTTTTCAATTTCGTCAGCTATCTTCTTTCTCAGAATTTCGGAATTTCTTGGCTAGTTCGTAAACTTGCGTCTTCTTTTGTTTAATATAAACTTACGTATTAGCGCTCCTCGGTCGTATCCTCCGTTCGTGGCTGACATTTTTCCTCGTGTTCACTGATTCGTGGCTTATATACTGAGTTATCTTATCAGCAATTGCTTTGTTTATATTTATCTTGCCTACATCTTACTTGCGAGACTGCCCGACAAAATTCCGGATGTATCTCGACGGCTCTATGCAAAATAGGTGGCATTAATCCGGAAAATTTGAATGTCATGGAACAAATTAAAATTAGGTCTTTTCGTAAGCTTGATTGAAATTGGTTGATCAGGACACAGTTTAATATCCGCTCTTATTTGATAAATACGTAATGCATAGTCGATTCTAAGTGAATATCTTTTGCCAATTAAATATTGGTTTTTTCTTTGTAATGGAAGTGTTAGTATGTTAGGTTGATTGTAACGTTAAATAAACGCAGCTTGTTTTCTAAATAAAATAATTGATCAGAGTGAGTAAACTATTGGAATCAATAGACTGCGGATTTTATGCATTTATGGCAGAAATGAACAGACAAAATTCAAAACTATGAAGTCATTGGGAGAATTTAGGAGAATTTTTTGGGAGAATTTTATTCTATTATTATTATTACGATTAGAAAACACCACTGCTGAGATGAAGCCAAAATCAAGCAACCAGCAGGTGTAACGGTGAGACAATTTATTGTTTTAGGAAGTAATTTCCTAATATATCGAGGAGAGTTGTTTAACGAATCAATAGATGAAAGTGCGACGTAACTAATAATAATTTAACACGTTAAGCGATACGTCGGTCCCTGAGGACCGATACTAGGCTTTTCGTTTAGACGACGCGTCGGTCGACTCGGAGAGGTCTCACCTGTGTTTATGTCACCTGTGTTACAAACTTGCCGTTACTAGCAGATTGAACGGAAACTCCACAGATACAAGTTCCGCGCTTAACGTGTCAATAACGATTTCGATTCCAATTTTTGTTCGAATTACGTTCTTTTGCAATTTTGAGAACCCCCGTTCATTTAAAATTCATTTAGACATGTCAAACTCAGGAAAAATGTTTATCTCCGCATGTTCATAAAATATTAATTCCTTAAAATCATATTCGAAATCAAATAGCAAAGTGTCAATTTCGAAACATCCCCTACGAGGGTAGTTTTTCATTTTAACAAATAAGAATTTCATTCTAGAACCCCAAAAAAAAAACTCCAAAACTTAATTACTTTAATTACTAATGTATAATTAAGAGAGGCGAGCATTTTGTCCAGCTTTCTGCGATTCTGGTCAATCGATATTAAAAAGTTGTTTAGCAACTGCAATAAGCCTTTGACAATTTTTATCTAAATAACAATTCCGAAAGAACTGATTAGAGTATGCAGCCCGAGATAACTTATTCTTCTACGAATATTATTGCTGTGGCTTTCGAAAAATCTATTAAAGTGCCGTTGACCGTTAAACTTCGATTTTCACAAGATTATGAAGTCTTCTCCATTTGATAAAGTATTGCCATAAAAGCACCAATTCTCACGTGTAAAACTGAACCTTTTAATTATAAATTAATCGTAAAATACGAGACCAGAAAAATCATAAATATTGTCACAAAAAAAAAAAATCATAAATTCTCCGAATATCAGTTTCTGCGTTATAATTTTAATCGTGATCGAAATGCATGTGCGATATGTCAACTTATTGTCTAGATAGGTCGACTTTTAAGCGAATTACGTGTAAGTATTCTGTGAAAATCGCGCTGGCACTCGGCTATTGCGGGAATTCTCGATATATGTCACCAACACGTGTATCGTCCAGGAGGCATACCCGTGCCGAGTTATGTTTACAATTCTCGGTGTCCGAGACCTCTCGAGCTTCTTGACCCCTCACGGGGTATACCCCGCGGTAGTGGGGATAATTCCGCGACGTTTATCATCCAGACCTTGGCGACATATACAGAGAAATCACTGTATAAGGCTTTCCATAAAAGTCCAGGTGATCGTGCGTCCTCGGAGAGCAATCTTGTCGTCTCGCAATAATAAATTTCAAAGTTTGCCCGAGGGTCGGTGATAGTACTCGCACGGAACTCGAGTTTCATCCCCGGATCGTTCGCTCGCTCACTCATTATCGCATTGAACTTACCTAAAGGACACGGAAGAGAAACGGCAACGGCTGAGTCACGATCGACATTTTCGCGCGAATAAGGTGATATATACACGTGAGAATACACGTGTCATATACATCATATATATTCTATGTATACACATACACTATTTAACGTTGTACTGTATATATACATATATGTATTTATTTACGTACGTATATGATATATGATACATTACTATGATATTACGCGCATAGCTTTCGGACTGATTATCGTAACGATAGAACAAATATATACACACGTGCGCAGGCATAAAACACACGAACATGGAACACGATGAAACGACTAGACAAAAGCTAAACGTTGGAACAAATGGGACTGGGACAAAGGGCAAGTGTACACACACGACTGTTTCGGACGAGTGCAACGTAAACAGAACAGATTTCATCCCCCAGTTGCCCCGCCCTGCGGACGATTTTTCATGTGTCGGTTGTGTCGGTACGCGATACACTCGCTGTCACGTGAACGATTTCGCGGGATCGTCAACGTTCGAAGAAATGGTTCGGCGTCGCGTCGCGTCGCGGGGAACCGTGAATAACCGAGTTATCGTGAGTTATTTCGACCGGGACTGTCTCGACGACGTGTTGATTTTTTGAACGATCTTCGAACCGGAAACACGCGGGCATGCCGGGAACGAACGATCAGGATCGTCGCGATCGTACTTCGTGCACGTCGCGCTCGCGGTGAAAAGCAATTTTCCTACAAATTAGAAGTATCTCCGTAGACTGTAATTGTTATTAATATTTCCTTGTCTCCCGTTCGTTACGAGTTTAAGTGAAATAATCGTGTTTACGCGGTAGCCGTATCGAGATATATCAGGGGATTGAAAAATCAATCGATCGACGACAGGCTCCGTGAACGAGAGAGAGAGAGAGAAAGGGAGAGAGTGTGAGAGAGAGAGTGTGTGCAAGAAAGAGAGAGAGAGAGAGAGAGAGCCGCAAACGAGGTCGCGCTCCGCGAAGATTCACAAACCTTGCTCAAAAATCAGCAATGATCGAATACACAGGCGTAGACGGCGCGTCCGGACCAATATCGAAAAGTATTATTTTAAACGATAGGTTCCAATAGTCGAAGCGCTGGGGTAACGATAATATATATTTTTGTAAAAAAGAAAAATGAACGCCGACAAACAAATGGTAAAAAGATGATGAAAATGCAATCGATAGGGTACACGTCAGGATAGTTAACGACACAAAAAAATGAAAAAAAAAAGGGGAAGAATTATTGTAATAACGAATCAGTGCAAAACGGCGCGAGAGAAAAAGAAAACGTAAAAGGACCGCGAAACGGTGTTTCAAAAAATGATTTTTGGAAAACGGTCGGGGGGAGAGGGTGCGGAGGGGTTGACGTTATCCTGACTCGTTTATTCACGGTGTCCGACGACGACTCGCGTCGCAAGCATCTCCAGGATAATCCGGCAACGATGGACGAGCTGGTTGCCGTTCGAGCGACTCCAATTAGTCTCGGCCGTTTAATGATAGACGCCGGGGACTCCGTTATTAATTGCCGATTGCGCCGGCTATACGATTTCTGGCTATATATAGCCCCGGGAAAGCTATCGGATCATATTTTTACGCGGGCCGACTTATTATGCGGCGAGAATCGCAGCCAGCGGACCGCGCGAAACGTTGGAACAGCGCACAGTGTCGCGAATGGCCATTTTACGTGGAAAAAAGTCCGAAAATAGATATAACGTTCATATATTCTTCTTTCGGAACGTTTACCGAGCCTAATTATACCCATAATAATTCATTTAATCGCGATATAAGTATCGAAATCAATACTTGAAAACACCGAACCGTAATACGGCGAAATCGTACGTTTATATTTGTTCTAAAGAAAATGATGTCAGAGCAATAAATATGAATCTTTAAGCCCCTGTGCACGATATTCTATATTAACATAAGTAAATATTTACATTAATGTTCACAAAGTTCGTTAATAAAGTCCTTTACAATCATTTTTAGAGATTTTTTAAGTATCAGTTTTCTATGCCGTTTAGTTGACTTTAATAGAGCAGAACTAGAAAGTCTCAAAAGATCCCATCTTGAAATTTTTATTGCATTAAGTTCAAACTATATAGACGGGAATCTGACATGAATCAGCTGCAAATATCTGTTAATCTGCCTGTCACCATTTTTTTAAATCTTTGTAACACCGTACGCTGGACCGAATGGGCATTCTAGGATAGCAGGAGGAAGTGGCTCCACAAATGATGGTAACACGGCTAGACGTTTCTTTAAAAACTTTACAAAATCTTCGAAAATAACAGGCATTAACACTAGAACTACCGAGCAATAAATGCGACTGACGTATATTGCTTTGTAACAGTGACGTGCCCATTCATTCTTCATACAACTTTTATTGTAATATGTACTTCAATGAAGAGGTTCATTAAAAAATTTCCGATGAAAACATTTTTACAATTTCAGTAATCGTAAAAGAAAAAATTAGAAACCAGTCATTTTGACTGGTCCGGTAGTTCTAGTGTTAATAAGGAACTTCTTGAACGATTTTTTTTTATATCTTGTCTGCTCTTTCTTCAGGTCACAACATTAATTTTCTAAATTTCGAGAGCTTTGTTCGCGAAACAGAAGATTTATATTTAAATTAATATCCTTGGTTTTGTATGCCCGTTGCAGTGCACAAATTATTATTTCATAGTGTAGAAATAAGTAAATCATACCTATTGCCATAAGAAGGTTTAGGATTAGCCACGCAAGAAACAATTCGCGTGTATCTACAAACTACGACTTAATAGCAATGCTGTTAATTACTTCTGATCCCATCATAAATTATTACAAGGTGATACCGCAAAAAAATACAAATTTACTACCGAAAGGTGTATTAGATCTACTTTTAACAAGAACTTCCGTCTAATCCCATAAGTAACTTAGTTGATCGCGACAGCGATATTAGCGAAGAATTATTTTTATATTGTTATATTTAGATATTATTGTTATACTTATTTAATGTTATATATTTTATTTATTTTTATATTTGTTCCTATAATTTATATAATATTTTTCAATATAAATATTATTTTTAAAGGTTCTACATATGTTGAACCTCATTTCATGACCTAACAGAAAATTTCAATCGGTTTGAAGAAGCGTGAAACGATCTGTGATTTCTTTCCACCTAGAATGGCCATTCGCGACACTGTGCAGCGGCGAGGAGAAGATCGAGGCGCGATCGAATCGAAATTACGATCGCGTCCTCGCGTTTCTGGCGATGCCAGAAACATCCGGGAATTTTTGCTAATTCCACGCGCGACTCCGTAATTAAGCGATACAATTTAGATAAGGTGTTCAGTATTGTACGCGACGCGAAGGAACACACGAGAGACGCAATTTTCCCGAAACGGCTGGTCGAACGTTTTCAATTTATCGTTTCTCCGTGTAAAATAACAATTATTTTTACACTCAACAGCGATAAAATCCTAGTAATTTTTGTTCTTAAAGTGACAACAAATTTTTGACGTTGCCAGAGAATACAATTTTCCTTATCCCTTTGCACTCGAAGCTGTTTTAACTCCAAAACGAAACATTCCTTTCGACCGAGAATATTTCCCTTCAATATATTTTTTTTCGAGTCATACATACGAAAATGGTGCAATTTGCTCGTACAATACTGAAATGTTTAATACAAACAAATTTGGTAATGTAAAAAATATTTTGAATAATGATACAGCAATCTTTAGTGGCGCCTTACAGTCGTCATTCGAGTGCTAAGGGTTGAATTTCTTTGTTTAATTGCTGTCTTCGAATTTTTTTCTTCGATTTTTATCATGAAATTAATTAAACTCTTTGTTTCACTAGCGCCTACACGTTAAACTAGAGACTTCAGAGTTTTTCATAGCCTGATGCAATAAACATTTAGGCCCGCAATGCCTACCACGCTAGTAAAAAACCATATTGCTAATTCCGAACATTTTGCGTTAACTCCGTGACACGGATCGACGAAACGACCATACTCGCTCCAGCGAAGGTCGACTTTTAATTACCGTGAGCCTCTGTCGAATTTCCACGGATTTCGAAAACTAATTGGACGTCGTACCCGGTCGGGTCCTCGAGTCCCGAGATCTGGCAGCGAGTCCTGAAGGGGACTTTTAACGTCCCACTGCAGTAGTGCACACTTAAGTGTCCGCCGTTAACCCCCTCCAAATCCAAAAAGAGTGGGACCTCGGACCGTGGATCGAGAGAGCCGATGAAAACTTGATACGTGTATCGCACTAACAGACATCCCATGTCCTTAAATTGAATTCGTAGAAACCATTAGCCCCACTTAAGTGTCCGCATTCGGTCCGGACTGCGGACGCTTAACGATGCACTACTGTATTTCTAACGCGAGTGATGGCAGCGAGCCTGGGCTGCAAGTCTCAGTTTCGAGGGCCAATTATTTCGATCTAGAATCGATAATCTCGAGGCTGTCTCAGGCTGTCTTGTCTTTATCAGTGTAGTTTCCATTGGCGTCGCGGAGAGTCGCGAGATAGAACAGATTTTTCGTCGGGCCGCAATTTTCATAGCGAACGGGCCGCTTCCGGTTTCCCGTTTCGAGCATCGTCGTGCGCATTCAATTCAGATCGTTTCGCCCTGTGATCGAGAAAAACGCGTCCCAACGAAGTCCCCGTGACAGATCTACCGGCCGGACAACGCTAACGTAGCAGCGTTTCTCGCGTGACGATGATCGCAAGGCCTAAGAAAAATGAAAGACCGACGCAAGCGTGCCGACACACCGTCTCATCCGAATAAATTCATTTTCGCTCATGGAACATCTATTCGATAGATGGAGAAAACAAGTGTCTGTCCGTTGCGCGAATTCGATTGGTTTTATAATACTTTCGTTCCAAGCATACGTTTTACTCGTGTATCACGCGAGATCTCGGATCAAATGATAATCGATACACTGAGATACGTCACACGAGCACACACATACATTCAATTCTACGCAAACAAGAGTATAAAAGAAGTATAAATAAATAAATAAATGAATAAATAAATAAATAAATATATATATATAGATATGATAAAAGTATGAAATATTAATGACATTCAATACGCTAATAATCTATCATTTTTACGTACGTTACATGGTGTCATCGTCTGCTAATTATCTAACAGACTCCCCCTCGTGAATGTATCCCTTTATTCTCGACCCCCCATCTCGTGGCCCTACCCCTGGTCCCGCTCCCTTCGATAACGAACCCGTCGCCAATGAGAAACAAAAGTGAGAGTTTTCGGCCCTATCCCGTCCTTTCCCAGCGCATCATTCTCCATGTTTTATCGGCGGCCGCGGCGAGCCGCGTGTTGCGTCTTCAAAATGCGGAATTTCAAAGCAATAAAATTAAATGAGACTACTTAAGGTGTTATACCGCGAGGCGTGTGTGAATGCGTATCCCACGTGGCGAGGTGACGTGAACGAAACGAAAATTTGGATAAACGAAAACCAAACGACGCATTAAGGAAAGACAGTGGGAGAGAGAGAGAGAGAGAGAGAGAGAGAGAGAGAGAGAGAGAGAGAGAGAGAAAAGTAGTGAACGAACGAGTAAGCGGAATAAATAAATAAATAGATGAATATACCGATAGATGAGAGAGAGACTTCGCTGATTATATTTTGAGTGAATGATGCGTACGTCGCGTTGCGCACGAAGATCGACGACAATGATCACGCCTAAACGCGGAAAGGAACCACCCTTGTTTTATCCCGCCGTGCCTTTGTCGTTGTCCTCGCGCCTCGGGAACACCGAGCGCACCTAATCTCCCCACCCCCATCTCCCCTCGCATTTTCTTCCGTACCTTTCCCTTGTCCTTGGGATCATGGTTACGCGGAACTGTCGCCGATACCGAGCTCTTGATCGCCACCGAATGCGTGCACCGGTGACGCATAATCTCCTTCAGGCTTCGGATTTTATGCACTTGAAAAATTGAAACGAATTAAGGGGTAGCGATACCGTGCTCTGGACCTGGTAAAATGATTGAAGAAACAAAGAAATTACCGAGCACATTGCATAAAGATCCGTGGTCTGCTCGTCACACTGGCGCGAGTATAATTGATCGGTGTTTAGGGGAACGAATTGCTGCGAGGACATACAGTTTAACACTTTGTCTGCCAAACTAGAAACCTGAAAAATTCCATATAATCAAGGTATTATTTAATGAAATAAAAATCGAAAAAAAAATTAAATGTATGATACTGTCCTCCAACTTTCTTACATTTTACTGATCCTAATCAAATTTGGTACAATGAATGTATCAACGTAAAAATTCATTTTAAAACTTGGACAAATAATTCCGTCACCCACATGTGGGTAATATGGCAGTCAACGTGTTAACATATTGGCTGCTGAACCACCACTTGTGCAATCAAAATACAGGGTGTCCTGAAAGTGTACTTCCTTGAAAGGGATGATTCCTGAGATCATTTGAAGCAACTTTTTCCTTTGCGAAAATCTTCTCCGCGGCTTCGTTGACGAGTTATTAACGAAAAACACCGACCAATCAGAGACAGCTCCCGCTGAGCGCGGCGTTGGCATTGGCCGAGTCAGAATCCGCCTGATGTATCCGCGCACTGATTGGTCTGTGTTTTTCGCGAATAACTCCTTAACAGAGCCGCGGAGAGCATTTTCGCAAAGGAAAAAGTTACTTCAAAATACGTCAAAAATCGCACTTTCCGAGGAAATACAACATTTTTGAGACATCCTATAGAACTACGGGACTGGTCAAAATGACGGGTCTCAAATTTTTTAATTTACGGTTATCAGAACTGTAACGTTGGAATTTATTTCTTTGGACATACGTTGCGATAAGAGTCGCTAAAAATTTAAATAGCGTTTTGTTATTTTAATAAATGTCCACTTTTAGAACTCCGTAGGTTCAGTGTTAACAAGACAAATTGCAGAATGGGGGTGATTGATTCCGTGATTAATTCTTTCTATAAATGCTAATGAAATTCAGTTGAAGTTATTATATATCGAGACCAAAAGTAATTTTTTAACGAAGAATTGTGTCACCCACGTATGACCGATGTGGCAGACAATGTGTTAATTGTAAGAGGTCATTAGACAAGGGCACTAAATTTCAAGCTTTCATAACCCGTCGATTTAGAGGATATTCGGAAACAATGGAAAATTTCTTGGTCAAATGCGCGTATTGGAAATCGGTTTGGAATTTGTTAAAAAAAAAAAAAGATTTCGATCCAGCTTCAAGTTATGATCAGAGTGCTTGCTTGACTTCATTAATAAAGGTTTTCACCGCATACTCGATGTACCCTCGGTTGACTACGTAAAAATTGTGATTGACTGTAGATGTTAAGCATGCAATTTAATAGATAATTGTTAGTACTTCGTTGTTAAATACGTAATTAAAGAATGAGGTGGAAGACACAGGGGCGAAAGTCACCCTTAACGCACTGACTGCCAAGAGAACGAAGACTTTGTTACCCTTCTCTGTTTTATAATATACTGTTGTATCCATACGTATTATTTACCATTAGGAATTACATGTGTCGAGTCCATCGTTATTTTAGTTTCACAAAACTTTGTTTTATTAATCATATTTTTAGAAATAGATACTAGATTGTAGACTGAATAGAGTGACACTGAAGAGACTATATTAAAACCTTGCTTACTGGAAATTTATCAATAAATTTCTCAATTTCGGTGCTATGTGAAAAAGATTTGTTCAGTAATTCGGTAAAAATTCATTAATTTTCAGTCTTTCCAGTAATTTCAAAAGAAAATTTCACACGATCGTATTGCTGGAGACAACTTTGTGGCAAATGATTAAAGTCGCTATTGCTATTGAATAATTGTTTAAAAAAACTGTAAAATTAGCTATCGATCATTCTCAGAAAAGATGTCATGAAAATATTGGGTGTCAAGGGGCGAACATTATGATGATCAACAGATTGTTGTCGGGGACATAATTTCCATAAACAAAAAAACAAAATTCAATGGTGGACGAAGAGTCCCACGAACTAAAGAAAATGAAACCAACAAAATACAGATCTCCAAAGGTATTTCAAACTGAACCATTCGATGTTGCTGCTAAAGAAATTGTATGTATAATTTGCTAATAATAGATAAATAATAAAAATTGGATTGGAGTTGCCAAGAATGGGATCATGAACTTCTGTGCTTAAATATTTGTATAATTCAATTACTTATAACCAGATTGCGGATTTTCGGTAAAAATGAATAAGTGAAAAACAAAATTGTGATATGTATCACAAGAATTAAAAAATGTCCAATTATTCTCGATTTATCAATCCTGCAATGGTGAGGCTTCTCATAATCCCAACAAAATTTGTGTACACTAATCTGCGTTACTGTATTGCGCTACAACCACAAATGTAAAATTTTGTCAACTTCTTTGGAATATACTTGGTTTTCAGTCTTAAATTACATACCCAGAACTGTGTTACTAAATTTTTAAGGTGTTCCACTAAGGTACGATATTTCATGGTCTGACCAAACATGCTACTTACCACTTAAAATTATTAATAGAGTGTATTTTACATTCCATCAAAATGTTCTGATGAAATTCCATGAAAACGCTTATTTTGCACAGAAACTCTACTATAAGTAGACTGTGAATTTCATACATTCACGACGAAAATGAATCTAAAGCAGATTCGAAATTAATGTACTAGTTGCAGTCTATGAACATTATTAGAGGATAAGAGAAATATTTATTCGGCTCTTGTTTGTTCCCGTTAACGTGAACAATTTGTATTTCGCGTAAAGAACCGCGCTACATTTATGAGGAATCGAAGACATTTTGAAACTGTCCGACGTTGGATGCAACATTTTCTAATGGCCGAGTTACGGTCAGATTATATAAAACATTCTGCCGACACAATTTGTTTCATTTTAACAAAAATTCTCTCGGCAGAATTTGTTTACTCTGTTTTTGTATCTAGCGTTTATATATTCTCAGCGTCTGACCTGCATAATTTGACCTTTAGATGGGTCACTCTGTGCCGAAAGCACTGGCACGGCGGTGCAAATGGCGTGACAGTCATCGCGTTAAGGGCTGAAGAGAGAGTGTGTAGGTGAGTGAGAGGGGGAGAGAGAGAGAGAAAGAAAGAGAGAGAGAGAGAGCATATGTAAACCGTAGGGTATCACGAAGAGGATAATTAGTCCCGCGTAACCGTGATCTCCCTTACCGTCATTCTTTCACCGCATGAAGGATGTTTCGCCGTGCAATCCTTGCCAATCTCCGGACGTACCCCCGAGCGCTGGCCGCGCTCGGTTCCCGCGCAGCTTCGGACATTTTCCTTCAACGAAAAGCATTCTTCCCCTTTCGCAGTTTCGAGGCGAAACAAAGAAAGAGGAAGAGGCACAGGACGACTCGTCGTAGTTTCTAGCG
>CM052120.1:12713845-12738156 GCA_028454245.1 Halictus quadricinctus | reverse complement strand
ATGCTTTAAAGATAATTATAATTAATACAAGCACAGTAATTGGCACCCCCAAAGTAATTGGGTTCCTTACCCTATGTGTACAATATAATTGATTTACTAAAATGCACCTTTTCTTCCGATAACATATGGAAACACGAAGGATGTCCTGTCTTCTTGTGCTTGACTGTAATATTAACCTCCATTTAGCTCTAAAAGATGGCGAATGTGCGCAACAACGAAGCAACAAGGTTCCATGAACAGAGTTCACCGGAATTACATTTACTCGTGGTCGACAGGATTACGATGGAACGTCAAAGGTTCGGGGAATAGTACCGAGATCCTGAAGGACGTGTTCGAGCACGGAAATAAAGGTGCGCAGGGAGGGGGGGGGGGATAAACGCGAACAGGAGAAGCAAAAATCACGGGTAGATGACTTTTAATTACGGAACAGAGGGGTGGCGCGTTCACCGCGGCGCGGTGCGGCGAAAGAAAGAGAGAAACCGGGTGGGGAGCGGCACGGATCAGAAGCATGACGGATGTTTTCAATTACATTTACATCACTCCCTATCCAACGGTGTCTGATTACACCGAGATGTCGGGCGCCCCGTTCCCGTTCCGCCGCAAAATGCACTTGCCGTTTTGATGCCCTCGCCCTGTTCCCGGTACCAGCGACCCACCGTCGAGCTCACCTAACGACGAATGTCCTCTTCTTACGGGTGCACGCGTCGATCCATCGATTCTCTTCTGGAAACACGCCTCTCGGTAATTCGAGACGATTTTTTTCGTTCTACCGGGAAATCAGTCGACTTCGACCGAGGATCATCTTCGTGGTCAATCCCCCCCACCCCACTCGTCGGGAGCCGAATTGAACAGGTCTGGGAGCTAAATTTCAACATTGATGCATTTAGACAGATCTCAAGCGATTCAAAGCATTTACAGTAATGTTCGGACACGTCTTTATTTTACCCTTAACCCTTTGCACTCGGCGCTATTTTCATTCTAAAGCTAAATTTTTCTTTCGTCTTAGAATATTTTCATTTTATTCATACGAAACTGATCAGATTTCCACATATAATATGTAAATGTTTAGTGATCTGTTAAACACAAATTTTGTAATGTAGCAAATACATTGTAATATTTCTTGTAATTTCTTTTAAATAATGCCACAACAATTTCTAGTGGTGCTTCAGAGTCACCACTCGAGTGCAAAGGGTTAACTAGGTACACTAGTATAAATTACGTAAGTATGTACATTCCGGGACAAAAAGATAGCACATCACATAGTTTTTCTCGTTTGATACCATAAACTGAAGAAAATTAATATTTTAATATGTCAACATTTTTAGACATGTCAATATGTATAATGTACATAATATAAATATTGTGGTCCACAAACGGGACAAAATGATAGCACAAGCTGCAGATTTTTGATTCTCAGTTGTGTATAAGATCCTGAAGTGGATACATGCATTGTACAACCTAATTGATAACTTTTTATGTGGGCCTATACATTGAAAATTTGAAAGACACGTTTTGTAGAGCTTTGTCAATTATACATATTCTGAAAATGTTATCAAAGGTGACACGATATAATATTGTATCACTTTTCCATAATTTTCTACTTGATTCACGGGTGGCGATTATTGTACGCCCATTCCGCACAGTTTAAGATAACGGGTGACGCAATAATAATTACCTGTGTTTATCTCGGTTTTTTTTTCGAAAAATCCAGGTAAATTGTAAAATTATGGTTTTGATGTAATTCTATATATAGTGTAACTCGAATGAGGGTTATACATATGTACTAATAGTTTTACAGTTAATTAGTAAATTATGATGGATTATAATAACACGTGAATTTTATAACTTCTATAAATACAACACAAATCGTGGTTTTCGTGTAATTTTAACTTTAGATTTTTTTAACTTTTATAAAAATGTAGTTTTCACGTAAAAGTGAACGACAAAAAATGATGAATCAACAATCGCGAATAAAATAAATGTGCATTATCTGTCATCTGCTCTGTTTTTTTAAATTGTCAATTTTGCAATCAGTCAAATATTTTTCAACCATAGGTAGTGCATGTACAACAGTGCGCTAGGTATAGCGCACATTGAATACGTTATAAACGTATGCCCGTTCACCCTTTTCATTACTATACCTCTTTCAAAAACATATTTCGAAAACTCCGATAGAAACCCTTTATACGTGGGAAACATACAAGCGTAATAAAACCAACATCTGGTAACTGAATCGAGAACTATGTTTTCGGACGAGTTTCTTCGGTATCGAAGTTGTACTTTTATTTAATAATTTATTGGTTGATATATAAATGTGTCAATATTTTAGGTGAACATAGAAGATTACGAAATATTTTGAAAATTCACGAAAGTAATCTCTGATTTCATTGACAATATATTCTATTATATTAGGTAACTGCATATGTCTGAATGTTGACGGTGCCATTAAACAAATAATTTTTTCCTAAATAAATTTTGTTCGCCAAAGCAAGCACCATTCGAATCAACATATTCTGTCAACGAACTACAAGTTTCTTGATTGCATTCCGGTAGAAATTGAAATTTTTAGTCATTCCTCTTCTTCGTTTACAAAACTGCTATCTCCAGTTTTGAGCGTTTTCAACCATCGACGAATAGTACGTTCATTCCCTACCACAATTACAAACAAAACAGATTGATATTAGAAAATAACAGCTCACCGAACTAATAAGTTCTTTACTGGATACAGTAAGTAGAATACACACCCCCGAAACTGGCGCAAGGTTTGTTCCAATATGTATCGCCATCTATTAACTACAAACTTTGAAAGTCGACACAACAAAAAACGAGACAACTTTCCCTTGGTACACCGGCCGAAGTTCCGAAAATCGGTCAAATCAGATTGACCTCAAATTTTGCATATAGTTTCATTTTGCATTAAAAACATGTTTCCCAAAAGGAGTTTTGGCGACTCAAAAACAATTTTTATCATATTAATGTCATTATCTACCTTACCGACGAGTTTTGATTAGGTCTAGATTAGGTTTGAGGTCTCCGACTCTACAAGAGGTAGAAGTGGGCAATCAAAAATGCCCTATTGCTGTTTTGTAGCCGGAACAGCCCGGCTGCCCGAGGATATTAAAATAATAATAATAATAATAGGTTTCGAGTGGGGGGCGAGTGCAAAGGGAGTTCCGTCAATTAAAAAGGGCAGAATTCGCTGTAGTAAGAGTCCAAATTTTTTCGAATCCTCTAAAATCCTTTTAGTAAACGTGTTTTTATTATAAAATGCGTATATTTACCAAATTTCAGCTCAATCGGATTGGACCGATTATCGAAAGTTTAGCCAGTACACCAAGTACATATATATCTTGATAAAAACGATTTTTTGCAACTACGACGGCCGAAGCAATTTTGTTAAATTTATGTTAATGTTAATGATGAAGAAAAAAGTATTTGATTGTACTTCGACCGAGCAGAATTGTACTGCACAATAGCATAATATAATATTATATAAAATGACAATATTAATTGAATATGCTTTTATAAAAATATTAAATTTCTTCCTTTACTTATTCAGTTCTTTTAAAACTGGTCAAACCTTTTCATTTTATTCATATCGAATGTTTTTTTTAATTGTTTTTGTACGTTTATAATGTTGCTAACTTTTGTCGAATGTGTCATCTTCGAACTGAAATTAGAATTTATTTATATTGAATCTAGTAAATAAGTCGTTTCATAAAAATTGAAATGGTCCGCTTTTTAAAAGTTTAGCAAAGAATACTTTATATATTATTTACCACATGGATCAGTAGAATGCGAACTTTATACGTTGTGCCAATTAGGAAGGGCAGAATTCACTATAGTGAGAGTCCAAATTTTTTTGTGTTTTTATTATAAAATGCGGATATTTACCAAATTTCAGCTCAATCGGATTGGACTGATTATCGAAAGTTTAGCCAGTACACCAAGTACACAATATATCTTGATAAAAACGCTTCATAAAATTTACATTCTAAAATCGGACGTTTTATGTGCGAAAACCTAATTCTACATATTCCGTGGAAACTGATATAGAGCCAGTAGATTATGGACGCGAAGTAATACGGAAATTCGTAAAAATTCGCTTTGAAAATAATCTCTGACATCGTTTCGCTGAAAGGGAGCAGTCACGCGCTGTCTCTGTATCATTTCACCGGCTATGTATTCCGCGTTCGTAACCAGGTGCGCTTTTTCGAGAGCCCGAGCCGGTTTGTAATCGCGTTTTTCAATAAATGCGTTTCGTACCGGGTTGCGTTATATCCGTGGGATCGTGGATGCTCGAAACCTGGAAATGGACAATCTATTGTTTACGCGGATAATCTTATTAATGGTACGTTAATCTCTGTGTACCACCTCCACGCCCCAACCTCTCTCTCTCTCTCTCTCTTTCTCTCTCTCTCTCTCTCTCACTCTGCGTTCAAACAGCCACGTTGCAGTTCGTTAACTTAATGGTTATTATTAGGATGAAACACAATTCGTAAACGCTCCCTGCGCAATCCGGATAAGCCGAGAGGCAATAAAGAGAGAATTGTAAATGCCTCGGTTGAAAATGTTGCCAACAATACAGCGGCCTCTGGAACGGTTCCATTCGCGTTAATCGTTCAAATAATACCGGTGAATATGAAATTCGTCTAGTTGGAAACATTGATACGTGCCGCGTTTTATTCGCTGCAACGGGACCGTGCAACGCAGAAATATCTTTTGACTTTGGTTTCGTTGTTCACCAGCCCGGTTTAATGGATCCTTGCATTCCGATATCAAGAACATGATTGTCTAAAAGGGGGAACTGTAATCACCGCCAATGGAGAAGCGAATAAACTTTATTTCGAAACCTTAGATTGGGTAACAATCGAGCATTCCGCAATCGATATTATAATAAAATTTATATAATTGTGAATACACTGCGGATTTTATGGATTTATGAGAAAAATGGGTAAGCGCAATTTAAAGCAGTGGACATATTAAAAAGATTTTAGAGCACCAGCGTATTGGTTTCAGCTTAATAAAATCATTCAGAGAAGAAAAAAATTTTCATTTCGCTCCTGCCTTGCAATCAATGCAAATATTTGTTATTTTTGCATAAAGATCCACAGTCTAGTTAGGAATATACTAGTATTCGTATAGCTCTGGGTTATTTAATTAAGAAATTTTTTAAAAGATTTAAACTTCTTTATTGGATCATCGTTTTTTCTTGCTTTAACATTTCTGCTCACTATTCATATGTAGTTTCAAGCTTTTTAAGCCTTAAGTGGATCTTCAAAATGTATTGTAAAAATGCAATGATTCAATTACCCTAAAACGAGACTGACGTATATTCCTATAGAATAATAACAGGATTAAATGTACTCAGATTTCATAGGATGTTTATAATGGCATGTGCTTGAATGAAGAAATGTACTAAAAAATTTCTCCAGAGAATATTTCTATAATTTTACGAATTGTAAAAGAAAAAATCTGAAATCCGCCATTTTTAGTGTTAATATTCATCTCTATGGAAATAGTATATAGGAGATAGTTACATAGTGAGATAATCAAATTTCATCTAAATAGTTATATTATTAATAGTTACACATGAACTAATTGAGCCGTGTAATGCAAAAGCGGTGTAAATCAATATTTGCCTGTTTGGTTTAACACTGTATGTATGTATGTATATCTCAAGAGTTTAATCGTCATTAAGTCAAATAATTGTAATATGATTTTAGCGTGATTTGCATAAAGCAAACGTAACATCCTTCGACATTATTGTGCTTAATAGAACATTACTTAATTCCTTATTATCTAATAATTAACTGTTTCGACTTGCACCATTTTTGCATAAAACAGCCCAATTATTGGCATAAAATCGAGTGGGGGTTATAGTTCACTTAAAGCAGGGGTTTCCAAAGTGTGGCCCGCGGGCCAATTGCGGCCCGCAAACCCCGAACATGCGACCCGCGAATTATATTTTTGAAATGTGTTAATAAACAATTATAAATATTTCCCTTATGTTTAACTTTTTCAATTTTTTCCTTACGTCTTAAACTTTTTCTTGTAGCCCGTCAAATATTTTGGAATTTACAATTTGGCCTATCTAGATAAAACTTTGGGAACCTCTGACTTAAGGATTAATGGAGACCTATTTTAAAAGATTTAAACTTATTTAAGCAGACAATTATTTTTTCCGCTTTAACACGGTAACTGCCATGTCAGCCACATAAGACTGACAGTGATTTTTGACCAGGTTTAGACATTCATTTTTATTGTGACATATCCAGATAAACCGAATTTTGTTAAGATCTTTAGAATTCAAAAGGGTTAAAACAACATCCGCTATAATATTGGGTTGTCTGGGAAGTGCCGTTTTTCTGCAGGTGGCATTAGGATTCTGAATATGTCAGAATGTATACATCAGCATGTATACGTCAGCATGTATACATAGTCTAAGAGGTGATATTTCAGGCATTTTTAGAAAAAAGTTTGATTAGGATAAATTAATTTTTGTTAGCTTTATACGCTCTTAAATATGGAAGGAAACAGAGTGAATTATAGGCATTTTATGCTTTTTTCTTCCAAAAGCTATCGGAGCTTGGTTGGGATGTGCTACCCCATTCACCCTCTTTAGGTCAATACAAAATTCCCATAATGACAAAAACTTTAACTCTTTGGTGGACATAAAAAATCATATTTAAAAGTTTTTCGCCGAAAATTTATTATGGAATTAGATTATGGAACAAAATAGCACTTATAATAATTCAATAAATGTACTGCTATAATGTACTGCGTTTGAGTTTTCCTTAAAAATCGGCACGAACTTTCCGGACAATCCAATACATTTAAAATTTCCAGTTTCGTTTTCATTAATTAAATTACTCTGATTTCGTAAGAATCTCTGGGAATGATATGTGGCAGTTAACGTGTTAACCAAATGTTTTACCATGTTTTACCAAACATTTCGAGTTTAAAATTTGTTCTAGTCCAGTGTAAAGGGAGTCTTTTGCTCGTCGATACGTCGAATACGTAACACGTGGATTTTTTCGGTGAAATCATTCGACGCAGCCAGCACTGTATGACATTTAAATACCGTGTGGATCAGTGAGGCTCCAATGGCTTGTATCGTCGTCGCGCAACGAGCGCACGGGCACTGTGTCGGTTTCGACTTCAACTTGATAAATCCAATTGTACGCGACGGATAAGCTGAAAGGTACACGAGAGCCGTGACCAAAGGATCGGCTCAAAATTCTGACAACGATATGACTGTTACACGTTTCACGGAAGCTATCTAATCCTACCGTTACGGACAGGTAGGCAAACTGCGTGTACAGGGTGTACCAAAAATGTTGTATTTCCTTGGAAGGGGTGATTCCACAGAACATTTGAAGTAACTTTTTCCTTTGCGAAAATCTGCTGCGCGGCTTTGTTAGCGAGTTATTACCGAAAAACTTAGACCAATCAGAGCGCGGATACAGCAGGCGGATTCTGACTCAGCCAATACCAACGCCACGCTCAGAAGCTGTCGCCGAGCCGGGATCCCTCTGCTAGAGCCGCGCTCTGATTGGTCCGTGTTTTTTGTTAATAACTTCTTAACAAAGCCGCGGAGAACATTGTCGCAAGGGAAAAAGTTATTCCAAATGATCTCTGGAATTGTCCCTTTCAAGGAAGTACAACATTTTTTGGACACTCTGTAGTCATATTTCCTTGGACGAATTATTTAATTATTAGATGCATACAATTTTCTATTATTTATACACGGCACATGAGACATGTCACCAGTCGATAGTGAAATTGGTTATTTAGACGCGTCGATAGCCAACAGATAGTTGCATAAAAAATAATAAGCATTACAATTGTAAGTTGTCCTTAGACGGATTTTATGCTTCGATGACAAAACCGAGCAATTGCAATTCGAAACAGTAGGCAGATTAAAAGAATCGAAGAGTATCGATTTGTTACTTTCGAACTACTGAGATTGTTAACCGTTCGACGGCGGATGCCGGGTCACCGCCGACCCGGTCTGTTTTGTTGATATGACGCGAAACTAGAGACAGTGTCTCCCCACCACATTGGGGCACCAAATGCGATTATTGTTCGTACTTTATATGTAACATTCATGTAACAATAAAAAAGAAACATGTAGCAACTGCTCCGAAAATCGATAAAAGTTATTCGTTCGCGCTATAAATATGCGTTTTTATCCTAATTTGATGTAGTTTTATTCGCTACCTATTATAATTAAAAAAATGCGGTTTCCCATACGTATTGAAACAATTTTACTACCGGGTCATTCGTGACCCTGTAGCCGCCATGTGTGCGAGTTTATAAACTCGTTTATAAGCTGCTCGAGGATTAAAGAAAGAAAGGAAAAAACTCGCTGGCCTGTATCTTACAACAAATGCATAACCAAATAATTGTTGAGAAGCCGAAAATTTTATTCATTTACGAAAAGCACGAGTCGATGTAACTTAAAACAGTCAAGAAATTTAAAAAAATTTAAGAACATAGATATATTAAAAAAAGATATATAGAGACTAGAGATTAGACATATTAAAATAACATATTTTCAATTTAATACAATCATTAGTCAAAAAAAGAAATTTTAATATATTCTCTGCTTCTTGCAATCGATGAGAGAATTTTTATTTTCCATAAATATTCGCGGTCGATTTCGAAAAGAATCTAATAAATAGACTTCGGATTTTATGCATTTATGATAAAAATGAGTAGGTACAATTTGAAATAGAATAAAGATAAAAGAATTTAGAAACATCAATTTATTATTCTCAATTTATTGAATTTATTAAAGGGAAAAAGAACTTTTTACGTGGCTCCTCCCTCTTAAAATTAGCGCACAATATTTTTATTTTGCATAAAGATCCGCAGTCTACTAATAAATATGGATGTTGTCCAATTCTATTCCTTTCTTGTCAATATTCATACGTTAGATCAGAACAAACGCAGGCACACAGCAAATACTGTTTTCCTGTCTGTATTAGTTCCTTCTTATGTAAACTTGATATAGAAGACTTGAAAATAATTTATAATTTTCTCAAATAATGTTCCGTACAGAAACAATGTAACACTCATGTAATATAAGCTACGTGTAAAAATATTGTACTTGCTAAATTGAACCGCTTGGTTTAAAGCAATAATAAATAAATAAATATAAATTTTCCTATTGTAAGAAATTATTAACCGCCAGGTAGTTCTAGTGATCCTTTCAGGTTACAAGAGGATATAACTGAAAATGCGTGAATTTATTAAAATGTTGTGTGGACCCTTTTCTATTCAACTTTGATTGAAAACTTTGCTATGCTGGAGCACTAACGTGTTTGTAGGACCGTCCACTCAAAATTTGGACATCTCGTGTACGCAACAGTTTCGTAAGTTCGTGGCCGCGTCCGTGAAGCCAATGGGAAGCCTACGCGTAAAGTGGGTGCTCACTTGTGGGATTAACGACCGAAATAAATGAGAAGCGTCACTCAAACGTCTGAACATAATTACACAGGTACATCTATCCGCTACTCACCTACCCGTTCTATTCTAATCTGGTTATCCGGTAATCGACCGGCTAACTCGACCGTTTCACCTTCTTCGTCGTTCTCTCATAGCGCTCTATTCTCTTTCTCCGGATCTTCATCATTTTCAACACTGTTTCACACCGGTCTAACATAAGCAGCGTCTATCTATTCATATCAAATTGGTCGAATTGACAGGCTTACAGAAGATACAAATTCATACAAAACAATAAGAATACGATTCGTGTGCTTGATTAGGTTCTAAGTGAATATAATTTGATAATCCTCTTGTTTTCTTAATTTTCACAGTAACGGTAAGCAATGGCGGGTTTAGAGGGGGACGGGGTCTGGAAAAATCCAGAAGCGGAAAATTTTTGGAAAAATAAAAATAAAAACAAGTAAATAAAAATGTTACCCAATTTAAAAATAAAAATAACATGTTTGAATGACGTTGTATGACATTACAAGAAATCACTACGGAAGGGGAATGCAGAATGTAAGTCTCTAACTCCCTCCATACCTGAAAAATAGGCTGAACAAGATTAGGGTAGTACTAATAATTTTGTGCTTTGTGCTATTGATAAACCTACGGGGAGAAAGCGTGAAAGGGAGTGAGTGAGGGGGAAGAGCTCTTTAAGGGGGGGGGGGGGGCTCTTTAAGGAGAGCTGAGGTGTAGAGGTAGCCCCTAGGCGGCAGAAACATAAATCCGTCACTGAAGGTAAGCTGGAATTACCGCTAATCGTCACTTTAAGGTAATTCGGAGGAAGACAACTAAGGTTTTGTATTAAACTTATAAAAATTGAACACACATATTTCTAACCAATTGACAGATTTTATTTGTTTATATAATTTTTCAGTTACATCAAAGTTCCAGATATTTTTTGCTCTTTAAAATTGCTAAGAGTTTGATGTGTAGAGAAAAGTAGACTAATTATGGGAAGGGATCTGAATATGGGGTGGTCTAAAATCTATGCAAGAAGGGGGTATCCTTGCCTCCAAATTTTATCGTTAGTTACAATGTTGTCTTTTGTTCTTTTCCACAAAAAGAAATTTGCATAACGATTGCTATTATCGCATTGAGAGTCGATCTGGTTTAATTGTAGGTTAGGAAACTTTTACGTTCTGCCATGTTTTTCTTTCGAAGAGTGGGTAATTATATATTCTGAATTACAATCGTGATTAAAAATCTTTTATAATCATGATATTATTATAATCATGACTTTTTTTCTTCGTTGATCTGTTGTACAAGAATAATATGTTTATATGAAATGTTCTATGCTTATTCAGATAGTCATTCATGATTTATTAAAATATATTTTTGAAATAAATTTGATGACTTGCAAAGATTGTTATAAAATACTTGATTACTTATTAAAATTAGATGCATTAGAAAAGATAAAAATGGAATCCTGACCAGATGGAGGTGGCTACAAAAACTGTCAAATTAAACTTAAAATACAAATTTTCAGAATATACCAAACTCTGTTACTCAGGATCAAACTCTTAGGAGCATACTAGGGTAAACTTAATAAATCCAATATCCCAATATATTTTACACATTCTATTCATATACTGGGCTGTTTCATGAGATACTCTAGTACCCGGATGCTCGGCTGTCTCATGAAATACTCGGGTACACGTCTGTCTCGTGAGATATCGGGTACCCGAATACTTGGCTGTCTCAAGAAATACTCGGGTATTCGGGTACTCGGTTATCTCATAATATACTCGGGTACCCGGGTACTCCGCTGTTTCATGAGATATCGGGTACTCGGGTACACGTCTGTCTCGTGAGATATCGGGTACCCGAATACTCGGCTGTCTCATGAAACACTCGGGTACTCGGGTACTCGGTCGTTTCATAATATACTCGGGTACCGGGGTACTCGGCTGTTTCATGAGATATCGGGTACTCGGGTACACGTCTGTCTCGTGAGATATCGGGTACCCAGGTACTCGACTGTCTCATGAGATACTCGGGTACCGGGGTACTCGGCTGTCTCATGAGATACCGGGTACTCGGGTACATGTCTGTCTCGCGAGATATCAGGTACTCGGGACCCGGGTATCTCGCATACTCGGATAAAGGTGCTAGCCAGCTCTACTACGAACGAGATTCTACCGTAATTTCTATCCAGTAATTTTTACGAGGTAACGTATAGAAGTAATTTTCAGCGCTCGCTAGGTTTTTGCGTTAAATTCTTCGAATTTTCCTATTGTTTCGAAGATATACGTGAAATTCGCAGGCTAACTATCTCCACGATTGAGCACGCGAAGATGGTAAAAGTAAATGGTGAAAGTGCGCTTTCGAATTTCAGCATCGGCGAGGAGGTGAAATTCGATCGGTGCACGGTCCGGGCGAAATTCTCGATATCGATTAAACGCGGTGACATCGAGGTTCAATCTTCTGCGCTCGACTTCGGAACCTCCGTCGTAGCTCGTAGCTGGTTCCCGGTGCTCGTCGCGTCGCGTCGGCTTCCCAGCGTGAACGTTCGACGAAAAACTTTCTACCGGACGCGGACGTCTCAGACGACAAGGGGTACACGACGGAACTTTTGTTGAATGGGCCGCGCACACACGCCGGCGCTCCGGGCTCATCGATTCCCCGCCAATTACCCACGGATCGTTGATTAATTGCACACTCGGTCGAGTACACGTATTTAGTATCGGTAGTGAGATCGGCCGTCCTTGGCCGGCGAGTCTTCAGGGTTCTTCTCTCGCAAAGTTCGGGTGTCGTGTGACCATTCACGTGTGCCGAAACCAACGGAGTGCTAGGTCCGTGGCTTTTTAACTAAACAGGGTACGTTTAAGGAAAAAAAAAACGGGATGTCGCGGACGGAGCACCGATAGTCTTTGAGCGCAAGGGAGCTCCGGCGAAAGAACCGGGCTGGGCCGGGCCGGGCCGGGCCGACCAGTTTCTTCTGAACGCCACCAAACGCAATGAAAAAATTTACGATAACTGTTGAGAGATTTTATTATTAGGTTGTTGCATATAAAATACTCGATTTTATGAGGCAAATGTTATGAAGCGTTTTCATCAAGAAATACTATTGCAGCCTGCAGGTTCATTGTACAGTGTTTACTCGATATATATCCACAACACGGGTCTACCCATGGACATATATCGGCTAGAAGATACTATTCTTAATTCGTTGACAGAATATATTCATTACAGTGGGTGCTTACTTGTTAGAACGAGAAAGTACCCTTAAAAGCTATCCTTATAGGGGACACTATGGAAATAAGGTTTGTCAGTGATCTAGAATATAATTTTAAGGACATGTCATATAAACATGGCCTCAAAATGTAGTAATTAGGAACTTATGATACACAAAAGTAAAGATATCTGCTGATGTGCCAGCTTGTTGTGAATGAATTTTAAGTGAATTTCTTAAAATGCAAGAAACTTAATTTTTTCATTTAAAAAAAAATTAAAATGGGCTCATTAAACATAAAGGCCACTAATGCTACTGCGTTGCCTTACACTTCAAGGTCTGATGATCTCAATTTCAGGTTCTGTTTCGGTGTCTGACTCATCGAAATTAACCTATGGTAATGTTATTAATAGACTGCGGATCTTTATGCATTTATGGCTTATGAAAATTTTCGAAAAATGCTATAATATAAAATTCGATAGAATTTAGTACGACTTTTATTCGTTTTGGATCTGGAGAGGCTGTTCCCATGAAAAATAGGATTTTATTTCATTCCATTTTCTGAAAATTTGTCTACAGAAATTGGAAATTTCATAAACATCCACAGTCTAACTATTAAATTTCACATTTCTTCATTCACGTTCCCTTCTTTCCTTGATTTGTATGCAAATAAAGTTAAATAAGGATCCGCAGTTAAAATTAATCTGTTAAATAAATCCGTATTTATTTTTATTGTTGATGTTCTGCAGATATATTTATTTATTTTTTTCAAGTATCTAATGTCTTTATATTTAGTTTCCCGCGCTTCCTCTGATAGTAATGTAGATTGACATAGAAATTATTGTTCCTCGAGGACAACTGATCCATGTATTAATATTCAATGTAATGAAATAAGCATTGGCTATCAGTTGTATACAAAAAAAAATTGAAGAAGCTGAAGAGAACGAACCGACTTTGTATTGTTACACACGTGTATATCGTTGCAACGTTCATTTATGCTACTTTATAGAAACAAATTTTATGTATCTACTTCAAACATAACTAAAACTTGAAACACAGCTACTCCTTCGTAAAAGCGCACTTTTGAACGGGTTTCAACAATTTTATTTTCAACAATTTTTTTTTATTTTTTATTTTCTTTGCACGTGCGTGTTGTTGAACGGTTACTACTTCACGTACTATATTAGTTGGATTTGAGTTAACCGTTATCTACAGTTGAATATCACGTAGCAAAATACTACAACATCAAAGTGTTAAATATAGAAATAAATTACTTCGGACTTACAATAAAAATTTTATTAGGAAATAATTAGACGAGCTCAATCACCGAAATAATCACCATTAATGCATTCATGAGAAACATGAATAGCTGAAATAGAAAACTGTGAAAACGTTAGGAGAATTTAAGAAGACTGTTATACGCTTTTCGATTAGTAAAATTATTAAAAGATATTTTTATTCAATTCATAATCTCAAAAAATTGTATTTTGCAGAAAGATCCGCTGTCTATTAACACTAGATTTGCTAATTCCTCGTGGATGTCAATCACGTCATAATAATTATAAATTAAAAATACTAGAGCCTGTCATTTGAGCGGCATGAGTCACGGTGTTTAGAATATTGAACGAAAAAAGCATGCAACGTCGAATATATCGGTCACCGTATGTTGTACCGATTTCCAAGGTTATGCAGGAAGATTGTAAACGTTTTTTAAATTATTATTGTAAAACTTTAAAACCGTAAAAGTACTGCCGAATGTTCCTCTATTGTGTGAAATTAATCAAAAAGTCTTTGTTTCCACACCTGAGAGAAAAGTTTGCCTGCACTGAGATCGATGACGAACCGGCCGCTGCGTGCAAGCTAATTTATAATTCATAATTAATTAATACCGATCACAACGCTGCTAATATCTCCTTTTTGTATCTAGGCGGCGATTCAAATGCAACAACATCGCTTCACTTCATTCATCGTGTTAACAGCATGCGCATTGTCTCGTTTACCCTCGATAACGCTGTTTCTGTACAAAACAATAAACTTGTCTACGCAGTTATAGCTACCCTTTACACATTCTTCTGAATTTGCACGAGAGATTTTGAACCAACAAATTATGTTTAATTTAGCATTGAATCTACCACGGTCAAACGATCAGTTTCCTATTTTACAATTATTGAAGTTACAAAGATGCTTCCATGGGAAACGATAAACAAATGTATCCTACAGCAGAAACATAACAAAAAAGAATAAATGGGTAACAAATAGGGAATTTTAGCGACGTATGAGGGTCAAATTTATTGTTGCGAATCGGAGCCCACTTACAGGCACTTTCAATTCCTGTTTCAGTATTTTTTAAATAAAAAGACCACCTGTTTTCTTTTTTTAAGTCAAGCGATAGACGCTCTCCGTTCGCTTCCGGCTCGAGTAAAAGTTCTAGAAATACCTACGAATGTTCTCTGCATACGATTCGCCGATCTGCGCCGCGGCTCGAAACACTGCGCGATTCGGCGAAGAAGAACTGTAAAAAAAAGAAAAACAAAAAAAAGCGAACGCAGCGATTTAGAATAATGCTCGCGAAGCGATTCGGTCGGCGTGCCCGGGCTCTTCGCGCGTTCGCAATTTTATCGGGCCGCTTTAATTCCTCCGGTGCTTAATAAACAGGAAACGTCGGCGTACGAAACGCACGAGGCAAACAATTATGAATATTCAATATCATTAACGAGCGAAAGGAACAAGGGGCGGGACGAGTGGGAGGGTGGGAGGCGGAGGGCGAGGAGGTGGGACGAATGGAAAAAGAAGCTGTTCATTATACACGGTAATTAATATTAAATCGACTATTCATCACGGCGACTGGTTCCCGATGAATAATGCGGAAGCGAAGGGTGACGATTGGCGGGAAAAATCGAGCTACGCACGACCGTCGCCTCGGGCGCAAAAATAATTAGCGGAGTCGTGTTCATTTTTTTTATCGAGCCCGTGAACCTCGCGGAATGGATAGAACAATCGGTAATAGGTATTTGCATCGGAAACGAGCGCGCGCGCACGCGGTTGAAACGGAGACAGTGACCCATTGTAGCCTGTGTCCACATTCCGTCGCTATCATTAATATTGTTTCACCCTGTTTTTTTTTCTGCCGGTAAACGCGAATTAGCACTTCGACAGCCGCCGTCGCCGCTTCGAACGAGGGAATTAAACGCGCAGGTAATTGGAACATAATTCGAGTCACCTGTTCCGTGTAGGACTGCGAAGGATGTCAACTTCGCGGAGCTATTATGTCGCCACCGACGAACAAGTTCGAACAACTATTTTCACGCGTGTCCCTGTTCTTCGCTTTAACGATCCCGAGTCACGTAATCGTGTAGATATTTAACGTTGAAGAAGGCTCGAGCGACGGCAACGTAAGGACGCTTTTCAATCGTCCGGAGACGGCGAAATGTTTGGCTATTGTGACGGTGAATGGATTGCTCTCGGAGAGGGGTTGTTCAGAAAACAAACACACAGATTTCGCTTCAAGATACGTTTATTCTTTGAAACCGCCTGTTCGAGAAATTACGTTGTTCGTTCGGTTTGCTGTGACGCCGTTATCTCGTGCGACCGTGGCGCAACGTCGTGCTGGTTCGTCGTGTTTTACAAAGATCGGAAGAGCGTATCGATTAACAGCTTTAACCCGTTGATATGTCTGCGACGCTCTTGCGGTGGATCTCGTCCACTCGGTTTTTCGTTCTCCTGGGTGCACGTGACTGCGTGGCCCGAGTTGTTTACACGTTCGTCTTCACTTGCCAAACAACCCCGGAGCGGAAAAGAGGTGAGCGCACAGTCTCGGGAACATGGCAGATCGAGTCCGACGCGTAGACCGAAACTACAGTACAAACGGTGTGTTCCGTAAACAAATTAGCTGAGCAAACAACGAAGCAACCATTCAGCTACGGTACAACGCGTGCAACGCACACAGCGCATTAACATGCGCGCGCGATGTCCGGCGACCAACATTTTTTTCTCTCCACCCTCGCGTCTTCGACCGTGGTTGCTCCGCACTCGAGGGATGCACACTCATGCCGGTCTTAAGGTACGTGTCGGAGAGTGAAACTATCGCCATAATTTTTTAAGCAAATAGACACTGCGTTCGGGAATAAACATTTTCGTAGTTGCTCGGCGGACACACCGAAAACTCTGAAACGTACCTTTACTTCGCAACCTGATGAACGCCAGACAAGGAAGAAGCGTCTATAGGGAACAATGACAATAAGGAGTGGAGCGGTTGTTTCGAAGACAAAATGGATAGAAAAGGGTGAGAAGAGAGAATCGACGAGCAGAGGGTTGCAGGGAAACGAAGATAAAATAAAGATGCGAAGTGCGACACACACGTTCGTACATACGAGATTCTTGCCGTGCACTCTCGGGGCGCACACGCGCGCGTTCGTGCGCGTTCTTGCGCACACACACGCACGCACGCACGCACGCACGCACGCACACGCACGGACACGTACGCGCACGCAGACGCGCGTAGAGACACGTGAACCGAACGCACAATCACACACGCATACGTACGGATCGCACAATCACACGCGCATACGTACGGATCGTCGACTTACCTCTTGGCGCAGAAATTCGAGCGGCCAGCCGAACGAAGGCAGAGAAAAGAGGCAGGCGGATGACGACGACGACGACGGCCGCGACGGCGTTGCGTGCGAGAGTGGAGTCGCGACGCCGGGCGTCGGCGTGCGTCGCGGCCGTCGTACGGGGTACCGCGCCGCGAAAACAATGGCGTCCCGTGGCGCGGTCCAACGGCAAAGGGTGCCGCCTCCGGGAGGCTCCGCCCATCGGGACCGCTGCGGCCTGGTCGCGGAGCGTTCCGTCGAGGCGCGAACGTCGCTTTTACAGTTACGCCGGTGCGCGCTGTCGCTGTCGTTCCTGCACGCAGCCCCCACTCCTCGACAGGGTTCGATGGAGAACACGACGGAGGGAATCCGACCACACCGGTCGTGCTGCTGTGGCTCCACCCAGATGCACGCTCAACACGGAAGTCTCTGGGTGCTTGGCGTTGGGAGGGGGTTCGAATAGGGGGGAACACAGCTCGTCGCTCTCGAAGCCAGCTCGTCGTCCGACGAATTTGCCCGGAGGGGCTACACGGGTGCCTTCATCGGGCTAGCTGGGCTGTGCGACAGAAAGGGACAGCTTAGCGAGAGACCAGTCATAGGCGGATAGAGGGACGGAGAAAGGGAGAGAGAGAGAGAAAGAGAGAGGACGGCCCGATAGAGGGAGATCGTATACAAGGGACGGTAGTAAGGGGTGGGGGTGACGAAATCGTGCGGCAGGGATCTTCGCATGAAGGAAGGCAGACTCTGGTGGTCAATCGGGCGCCGCGCACCGCAGCAGTGACGCGTCACTGCACCCCTGTTTTCGAGTTGCACGTGTTTCTTTCCTCTTGACCGACGCTCTCTCACGTTCGATTCCTCCTTCTCTCGTTTCCTTGGTCAGCTCGACGCGATTACCACCGCTGTACATCGAATAAACGCGACGCCCGACCCGGAAAACACACACCGTTTCCCCCCTCGTTGTTCGTTGATGGCAAAAAGGTGTCGTTTCGCTACCGCGACACCTTCGTTCATTCACGTTCCGCGGGCACCAACGGCACCGTCACTCCACCGGAGGGGCCTGCACGACCGCAAACACGCCGCCGCTTGTGCCCGATATCCGGCCGGCCCTCCTCTGGATCCCCGTCCAGATCCGAACCGGCGACGCTCCAGTGTGAATTCCGTGACGAGCACGCGCCGCTCACGTTAAACTGTGCATTCTCAGTGATTCAGTGAGACCCGTTCGCCGAAGATACGCGCGCTGTTCGCTCGTCTTGCCCTGACGAGCGGCAAGCAGCCGGCTATAGTCGAGAGAGGATCGTTAACCAGCAACCGCTTGGCCGCGCTGCGCTTCAAAAGTGCTGTGAACGTCGCGCGGAAGACACGTAGCTGCGGATTGTGCTTTTAGCTGGTGATTGGACCCGGCCTGACCACGGCCATTCTCGACACGGTACGTTCTTTTTCTCAATCTACAATCGGACCGAAAAATTGCCAAGTGGATACAAGAGTAGACTCCGTGGACTCTATGGACCGAGCTTTGATCGTTTTGCTCGTGGGACGAAGGATCGGTGAATTGCGAATATCTCGTAAGAGGTGCAACAGTGATTCGAATTTGTACCTCTTTTCGCGCCCATCGACAAAGAATGTTGTATAGTATATGTCGGGTACGAGTCACGCGATTGGCACGTCTATCCAAATGAGTTACGAGGTTTGAAACGCGTATGTCGTTGTTTGATTATTCGCGCGTAGATTGTGCGCCCAAATATAAATTAACGAAAGTGTAGTACCGGAAGTTTGCGAAGCATTCGACTCCGCCGGCAACAGTTCACTGTTTTTACATTATCGAATCCCCAGAAAAAGTCAGGTTTGGAAGTGTACTTTTCAGTGTTGTTACGTTACACATAAATACATACATAGTACTGCGGGTATGAAATCATTCGCCACGAGCAACGAATTTTGCTAAAACACGGGGCATTGAAAATCACCGTCGGGTCGGTCGAGGGCAGATATAAGGTCGCATTATAAGGTCGGAAAGTAGTCATTTCTTTTACACGTTGTCGATCATATTGCAGATTTTTAACAGTTCACAAATTTCCATTGCAACTTTGCGTGCTTGGAAAGCACTATGCCTACCATTTTCAGGTTATAACACTTTTGTGCGGTTCGTCTTTGTATTCGAATACCCGCACACTCTTCAGCGAAATTCAGTGAAACTCCTCAGAGATTAATGATGAAAATTAAAAAGAAATTGTCGTAGAAACAGTAGGAGAAGGGTTAAAACTTTTGAAAAAAGTCAGTTCTTCGAGTAAATTAATTTCGCGTTAAGCGTACTCGCTGTTGTGCCATTTCCTCATTTTCATTGAATCCAATCATTCTTTTTTTTTTCGTTGCGATTCAGAGTGCCGTCGGCCGCGGGAAACTGTAATGAACCCGGCTAGACGTAATAAGTGGAAAGCCCGGGGTAGCTCGACGCTTAGTGACAAATTGCTGCTGCCACAATGGCGCTGTTGACGCTCCAATATCTCATTGTGATCCCGAAAAAAACGCTGTCAACCGAAAGTGAATTGCATCGGATTTATTTCGCGGTAGGGTGCGATTAAATAACGTCCCGGCCCTTTATTGTTTGCCAATCAAATCCACCGAGCACTCTAAACATTCCACCTGTCGTGTGTAACGCGAGGACATTATTTCTATTAAATTAGTCGAACGAACGCGTATTATTTGAAAACAATTTTCCTAGCGCTTAATTCGGTTAATTCTTCTCAATAACCGCGTTATAATATTTTTTACACTATTCGTGTAAGCCCAGTTAACGAAATTTTCTTTCACCTCCTCTGTTTCTGCCGAAACGTGAAAATCGGCAGGATCCGTTCTGGAAAATCTGCAGGGGTGCCTAGGTTCTCCCTCCGGTTCGCGCTGATTGGGCTTCCCGTCGGCGATATTTTCATCTCATTATACTTTCAACATTTCGGAACGGAGACCGAGCGAGTATATTTCGACCGAACGAAACAAATTTCTCCTTTATGAATAATTTATACGCACCGTCGGCCGAATTAGGGATCGCGAGAGCGCCGCCGTCGAGGTACGGCGCGGGTCACGTTCATGAACACCTGTCCGCCTTTATTATTTTTACGCGGACAGAGGGGAAAAAGAAACATCGCGCTCATTGAAAGTGATACAATCTCGGAAAATAACAGATGTCCCCTCGGTGCTCGAGTGCTCGGCAAAGAAAGCCTCCGCGAGTACCTCGGGAGATTTCACGGTAAGCCCTTTGTTGTACTTGAAACGCTCGAGGGCGACGAGACGACCGGCGGCCGCGGCGACGCTCGTAGAGAAAATTCACCGATTCGAATTATTTACTAATTCCGTGCACCTTTCCCGCCGTTCTTTCCGATGAATTACGACGACGAGAACGGAAATTAATCCTCCGGTTGGGCCGCGCGCACGCGGGAGTGTCCGCTCGAACAAAAAATCGCGCGTTCAGCTTGTGGCGCGTTGGCTAAACACGCCGAGATCGAGATACGGGATCCTTACACGCGTGCTAAGTGTTGCGTTCTCGTAGTTGGATGCGTCAAATTAACTACCGACGTAGATATTGTTTTGTCTAGCGAGTCGTAGCAGAATCGAGATCGTATCTCGACGCCTGTCGGCACACGAAATCTTCAAGGTTTGATCTTCGTTACTCTTCTTCGGCACAATGCTTGAGAACAATAGTGCAAATTATATTTCCTCCATTAGAAAAAATCGTTCTTCATTTCGTAGCGGTTTAACGCAACTATTCATCAACGAACTCATTGCGGCAACTTTTCATTCGTCATAGTGTCTTCGCGATCCGAGCAGAATTTATTGGGTTTTCCGGAAAGATCGTGCCTATTTTTAAGGGAAACTGAAACGCATCACATTTATATTTCGAAAGTGCGTTATTTATTTTCCTGTTTACAAATGCGATGAAACAGAATATTCTGTTTTTCTGTTCGAAAAGTTGACGAATTTATCTTTTGATTTATAGAACGACATGTTTTGAGTTGTTCTTGTGAGTCGAAGCCCGTGAGATTTGAGAAGCCAGCGTTCATCGTTAATGTCACTGGAGTTTCGAATAAATTTTTATTCGAATAACTTTATTCGTTCGACGGTTCCTCTCAATCGTTATCGGTTCATACTATTCGTTATTCTTCCATTCGTTACAATGCAGTCTGCCGATTAGCGTCACCGATCGGAACCAAGCTGCCAACCAAAATCGTAGAGCATCACAGAATCTCGAGCGTATTGGGCCCGCTTTTGATCTAGCTGACGACCTACAGTGAATTCTCGATATATGTCAACAACACGGTTCTTGACAGCGTCTCGCCGTCCGAGGCCCCTTACCGGGTATACCCCGCGGTAGTGAGGATAATTCCGCGACGTTTATCATCCAGGTCTTGGCGACATATATATAGAAATCACTGTATTCAGTTACTTTGTTGTCCTACCGATTTTCCCGAATTCAATCGCGAATAAACCATTATTCGAAATAACGTTTGGCCAACTGTTCACGCGATAAAACGAGCCAAGATTGAACGAAAAATTAGAAAAACTGTTCCCGCAAGTATACATATGTTAAAGTGGATATTTTTAGAATATTTTACGTTTTATTATGGAAGACGAGACCGTTTCCAGTGACGAAAGTATCCGGTAGTCGCTACATAATACGAATTGTAAGTGCGACGACAAATGGCGGACAAATTGGTAATGATTCAGCTATGCTGCCGAGACGTCGCCTAAAGGTTGCTTCTCCTTTTCAACGAAATTCCTCGAGAAGTATCCGACGTTCTTCGTCGCGCAGCTGGGGGTCGTACGCTCTCGTCAAGAGCGGTGCGCAGCTCGTTCTTCCGTCTACCTGTGCAGCCTGCATTCGCCGGTCTTTAAATAGTGGGATAGCAATTTCGTCTTTATTTACCGTGGCACGTCGACCGGAAATCGTCAGGCATTAGGTTAATGTACAAAAATCTCGGCGTCGTTAATGATCCCCCTTCGGCAGGTTCTTTGCGCGGCCGCCATTAACGAGGCCGCGGGATCACAAGATTTCTCGTGAAAACGCTTTTGTCGAAAGGAAAAGTGTTCTCGCGAAACCCGCTAATTGCAAATCGACCGTCGTGAATGTCATTACACTGTCTGCCGTCGCTTTGAGACCGCACGACGTTTTTCTTTTTTCAAACTCTACACCTCCTCCCCCTTCGGGGACGTAGACGAAATCTCGCCGCTACGTGTAATTTTTCGTGTAAAACCTCACCGGAACACGGTATCAAGTAATTTAATGCGTGGCAGCTTTTTCTAACCTCGCCACAGACGACGAAGAAGCCGAGTAATTAGTGAACTTCGCGCGGGTTCGTTTAATGTTGACGGGGAAGTTTGAACTTCCCGCTTGTTTTGCTCCGACGGCCGGCTGTATTGCTCGCGGAATAATACATTTTATTCGATTTCAATAAACTCCAGCCACGTATTAAATCTTATAGCATGTATTCGTCCTTCTTTGACCGAATTTAACCCTTCGCGGACACGTGTCTGCCGACAATTTTTGAAGAAATTACTCTGAAAAAGTATCAAACTCCCGAAGTAATACACCTCGGTATAAAATTCTGTTTGACCAAAGGAAAAATTACCGTCCGCAAATGGTTAACCTACACAAAATTCTCACTCGGAATCGCAAATTATCGGAACAGTGATTTCTGTTTCCTGTTGGACGCTTAACAAGTTTGCTTCGACGAAACGTCTTTATTTGTAATCTATTATTTTTCCATTAATCCGTTCACGGCGCGACGAGCAGGTAAATAATCGGAAAATAATACACTCGACGGGGAACGTCCGCGTTCCGTCGCATTCCTCGGTTACCTTAATAAGCGTATCTATTAGAGCCGCATTACGTTAAGCGATCGCACTTTTCTCTCGAGTATACAAAGCGATCGCGCCGGGATAGTAGCCCATAATCAGCCGACGATGTAACACAGCTTGCACATTTTGATCGAGTCGGATCGTTTATGGGGTTCTCTCTCTCTCTCTCTCTTTCTCTCACTCTTCTTTATTCTTCCCTCCCGGCTCCCGTGTTCGCGACGTTCCCTACGACCAGGATGAAAGGAGCTAATGATCTACGAACCGGGCCGAATGATAATTAACACTGGTCGTAACTGCGGCGTGATTAACTATGACGAACGAAAGCGACGGTGGAATGCGCGTAGGTGTACCGGCGCTGCTGTTGTAAACCCGCCTTCAGAGGTATCTCGATCGCCAAAGAGGGTATTACTGTCGATGTAAACACCAATCTGACCGCAAGAATCCCGGCCACGGGAGTTTAAATTACACGGTTGTTCGGGAAAGCTCCTTGCCCAGAGCGGAACGAACGATTTCGCGACGATCGATTCCCGAGCTTGCGCTTTTAGAAATCATTTCGCAGATGCGACCGATCCAAAACAAATAACTTCTATTTATTTGCCTAGACCCCCCTACATTTTTGGCTCTACATTTTCTTCCGAATGTCTCCCTTATTCCCCACGCGTTTCCTACCTCGATGCACCAAAGTACCGTTTTCTGCTTTCAAGTTCTTGCCACAAGTAACCCGAGTGTTTTGCATCATTATCCGTTCTGGGAATATTTAACTCTTTGCACTCGAAGCTATTTTAACTCGAAAACGAAACATTTCTTCCGACCTAGAATATTTCCCTTCTACATATTTTGTTCATGTTGATCAAATTTATTGCGGTGCACTTGCGATCGACTTGTTAATAAGCATGTACCAGAACTATTTTAACACTTATTTATTAGTATAAACGTTCTTAGTACAAAGTAATATAACTCGAGGACTAAATAAATGATACGGATGTTTCCAGTTCACGGTCTCGATTCAAACTTATATCCGTTACGAGCACCTTTCATACCACACAGACACCCAGTTACCAACCTGTTACAGAATCGGTTCAGGGGTACCAACGTAAACCTAGATGATGATTATTTTTCACACATGTTATAAAAATGTTTAGTAATTTATTAAATACGAACAAATTTAATAATGTAAAAAATATTCTGAATAATGATACAGCAAT
>CM052120.1:12651901-12702699 GCA_028454245.1 Halictus quadricinctus | reverse complement strand
ATCTCGATAGTGATGGAAATGAAGTTACCCCATTTTCATGATTAGACAAAAATGAGTATGTGTAATTAAAAACAGTAAAAACATTAGAAGAACTTAAAAATATCGTTACATTATTTTGAGTCCATTAAACATATTAACCCATTTGCATCGTAAGGAAATATGAAAAGAAAGCCTTTATCGCCAAGCTTTTTTTATTATATTTAAGTACAAAAATGACTGCAAGTAAAAGAACTTCAACAAGTAATAGTATATTCTATTATTATTCATTGCTAATGATGCAAATGGATTAAGAATGAAAATAAATGTCTATTTCACTCGAATTTGTTGTAGTTCAGGTAGAAAATTTGTATTTTACATAAATGATTGTTCCACTGTACGGATTAATCGCACGGAGGAAACGCATTTGATTGTTCCAGGTGTGATATCGGCGGGCGTATCGGTGCCGGTGCAGATCCCGTCGCAAACTCCGGACCTGACCGGTAACTATTGGCCGAGGCTCCAGTGATCCCAGCTTTTCGGGTTCCCGCCTGCGAGCCTGCTCGTGGGCCAGGAGAGCCCGCCACCACCGACAGCCACCCCTGGTGCAGTGTCCCGGCCGCTGCTCGCGTCCCTTGGCATACCAACGCAGCCGACGCAACATCAGCCCTCAAACACACCGGCTACCACTCCCGTGCACACCTCCGACACCAGTGAGTGAATGCACCGATCAATCCTCCTCCGAACGTTCTCTTCCCAAGAGATTGCTCGTGCGCGCGCGACACTCGATCACGGCTCGCCGGCTGTCCGACGAATCGCTGACCACGATCACTCGAATCGCGGAGGATACGTCACGCGACCAAGATACCGGCGCGCCGCGTCTAGAAAACAGAGGATCGCTAACCGAAAGCGTCCTGTCCCAGCCTCCAGACAGGACTATCGAGCGCAACTCGGTACCGAAAGCTTGCTTCAACGGTTTCGACGCTAGAGGCGTGCGGGTACCCGAAATTTCGCATTCGGGTCGAATCGGGAAATTCAGGGACCCGAAAGTTTGCTACGCTCGGGTACTCGAAGCTGCAGTCGGATACAGTCGAGTTCGAGGACGCAACCTAATCACACCCTCCAGTCTAAAATTTCTTCATCACCCTCCAATCTAATTTTGCATTTTAGCTTCACGGGTACCCGCACGCTGCAAATTTTCGGGACCTGACTCGAGACTCGGGTATACCCGCACACTATTGTGCAACACGAAATGGTCAAAATGGGCTCTCTGGCTGGACAAAATCTACAAATTGACTTTGCGAAGTCAATTGGCCTCTTTGACCCATTTGCATGATAACCACCATACTTTTGGTTTGGTTTGCACCAAACTTTTTTTTTTATTAAAGTACAATTTTTTTATTTAAGTACAAAAATGACTACAAGTAAAAGACCTTCATATTTCAGCATTTTAAGAAAAAATAAATTGAGCGTATATATACGCTAATGATGCAAGTGGGTTAATTGACCGCTTTATCTGGTCGCGTGCAAAGTCTTTTTAGTTGAATACCAACTGCTAAGAGGCAACGTTTCCATAATGCGCTAGAACCTCGGTTATCCGAACCTCCGATATCGAAATTATTCCAATGCGTTTCACATTGATCTATCAACGCAAGATGATCCATATATAGCACAGTTCATTGTACAAGTCCATAGAGAATTAATCTAGTAATCGTTCTCTTATCCGAACACCCACGTGTCCCGGATTAGTTCGCCTAACCGAGGTTCTACTGTGTAATAGTACACAGTTAGAAACGTTAAAATTTTTTGCTACAGTAAATGAAAGATAGACATAAGCGTAGAGTCAAGCATCCGAAATCCCCCAGATTTGTTCTAGTTTTGAATGTGTAATTTCAGATCATTACCATCAATTGTTAGTAAATGAATTCCATCGGTTCCTTATTATTTGCATGAAGGTTGTCCCAAAAATTCGTTTCGTTTCCAACCAATGATTTGAATTTGGAATAGCGAAATAAGTGAGAATTTAGAAACTTCAAGTACAGTGTTTACTCGATATATGTGAACAAAGACATAATCGCGCTATTTGCGAAAAGAACTTTCGGGACAACCTAATATAAATAGATTACATAATATTAAACCGATTTCGATTTTTGTCGCCCTTTTGTCGCACTTTGCTGTATTCTATTTTCGTCAAATCTGTATGAACCACTCCATTCGGTTTCATAAGGAAAATGAAAATACTTTTGACCAGCTCGTTTTCCAGCGTAGCAAGCTCATTTTGACCACCGTGACGGCAGTGACTCGATCTCGTCGAGAGTCAATTCTATCGACCGGCAACGTTAGCTGTCTAGAATCACTTCCATTTGCTTTTCGTATAGTGATGGAATTAAAAGAAGCGTTAATTTCCTTTGGAAATAACATGCTCGGTCGGTAGAATTTTGATACTCTTCCGATCAACCAGAATCAGTTCACCGATGGGCGAGAATCGTTGCTCGAATTCAAGCAGACTTTCAGCTTTTTGTCTTGGCAATGCGACATTTATCGATCATCAATACAGTGAATTCTCGATATATGTCAACAACACGGCTCTTGCCAGCGTCATGTATCGTCCAGGAGACATACCCGAGCCGTGTTTTGTTTACACTCCTCGGCGTCGCGGTAGTGGGGATAATTCTGCGACATTTATCATCCAGGCCCTTAGCGACATATATGTAGAAATCACTGTATCACACTTTTATGGAACGCTGAAATTTCTTCTATTCAAGAATTTCTCGGCATGCGAGTAACCGGAGATTCAGACCAGAGGTCTGTTAAACTTTTTATCATATTTATTGTACAGTCGTAGAAAAAACACGTTCGCAATAGACCGAGGGAAGATTCGCGAGAAAAATCTCTGCAACGATCGGGTCGGTTCAGAGTTCTCGCTGCCGCGAGACAAAGGGTTTAAAAAAGAAATCCTGCCCGGGGGGCCTGTTCAACGAACGACGCAACAGGAGCCGAAAAAAAGGTTAACGAGTCTGCTTTAATTCGATTAATTAGCTTGGTTGGACGCTTGCCAAATTTCGCCGACGACTGGCCACTGTTGGTGCTGCTTCAGGTTGCTTCGGTTGCCGAGAGACGACGATGACGAAAATTTTCGATCGCGCTCCAAGGAGCACGAAATTGGTCGATGATCCTGTGATTTCTTTCGGATCGATCAGCAGCTCTTTGCGTGAACAATATTCCGTGCGTACGAGAGCGAAAGTGTCGTCGGAGCCGTTGATTGTTGCGCTCGCGCGGCATATCGAGGAGGAGTCGAGAGAAATCGATGTGTCTCCTCTTCGGTTCACGTTTAATCTAGAGGTCGTAGAAGTATACGCATGACCCGGGTCACGCAGGGTATATTGTCCTTCTACTCACGACAGTTTGTATAAATGAACGCGCACGGAGCCTCGTCACGCCGAAACTGATTGTGTTTGGACGGTCCACCGTGGTTCAGAGACTTTCGAAACCGAAAATGTCGAACGCCGTGGCGGAACTCCAAGTCGATTCCAAAACCTTTCAAGCTCGAACTTCGAATCCCAGATATCGATCAGCTCGTAATAAATTGTGGAACGGTCTCCATGAGAAAATCACGCGGCTTTCGCAAACTTGACGAAATAAATGGAAATTCGAAAACTCCTCTGAAATGTTCACGCTGTAGAAATTTTGTAATTACCATTTCCACCTATCGAGCAATATTACCGCAAAGAGATTCGGGGCGGGTTCCGCTGCTGGGAAATATTTTTGCGAGACAGGCGTGTTGTTCGTGCCAGGCTGCCTTCGCGAACAAGGGATGCCGGGATTGATAGCTACCTCGAGGGTGGCTTTTTTCGGAGGACGGCCATCATGCTTTCTCGCAGCTATGGCGTCGGCTGACAACGCTCTTCAGACCGAACGCTTCGCTTCTTTCAGAAAACCGACTGCTGTCGAACTTCCGCTTTTCGAGCAAACGCTGATATGTTTACCATTTTCAGTTGAAAAAGACCAAATCGAAAACTGCCAGAACATAAAGATCCAGATACAGTATTTTTTTTTTGTTTGTTATTTCTCTGAAAATAATCTGAAAAAGGCAGATATAAAATTTTTCTTCAATTTTGAGTAGCATAAACTGTACGCAAGTCTCGTTCTGGTGGACCGTTCTACGAATAATACTGAGAACCAGTCGCATTCCAATACTCTCGATATAGATTTGTTCGAGCTAACGTATCATAATTCCGTTAAAGGTCGACACTATTCCTTGCAGGCTTTACCAAGAACACGAGCGAACTATAGCTTCAGTCCCTCCAGTGTAATAAAGCCTCTCGATAACTTCTTTTTCTCGCTGGAACCACGTGTCCAGGAAGTGCCAGGAACTGTATCCTAGAAACAACACGAACCATTGAGACGTTTTGTATTTGAGCGAGGACTTTTTTGTGTTCAGAACGCGACGAGCAACGATTCGATTCGTATACCGAATTTCCGAGTACTTGGGTACAGAGAATACAGAGCATTCGAACCTTGTCGGCAATTATGCAAAACAAATACAGTGAATTCTCGATATATGTCAACAACACGGGCTTCTCGAGTTTCGTGACCCCTCACTGGGTATATCTCGCGGTGGTGGGGATAATTCCCCGACGTTTATCATCCAGGCCTCGGCGACAAATATAGAGAAATCACTGTAGACAAGTCCAGATGATCGGTGTGTCAAACGTGTTCGACTAAAAGAGTACTTATATCGCGTTTCACGCGTTGGAGCTTCGAATGGCCAGTATCTCAGGGCGTCAAGTACTCGAGACACGCGTACCCGGTGCTCGAACACCGAATACCGACAAACACGTTTCTCACATTGTACATTTCTCCCCGAGTGCACGATGATTGTTACACCCTTTGGTCCAAGTAAACGCGATTCTAGATTAAGACAATCCGATCTGTAGCTGGTAACCATGGATTACCTGCATCGATTGCCGTGCTAACGTTCCGAAACGACTTGAACCGAGAGAGTACGTCGCCCGGAAGTAATAACAGACCGGAAGGACGTCCTTAGCTGGACACGTCCGAGGACGAGACGACGTTTCTACAGGTTCAGCGTGATTGTCCGGAGTCCAATCGCTTCGTCTCTCACAAGCCGAGATCGTTTCTGACGCTCGCGATGGGCTGTCGTCCCGTTTACCTCCCCCGTGTCCGTCGATGGCCCGTAGACTCGCGACCGGAACGCCCGATACAATTCTGTATAAAGATGATTGTAAAATAGCATTTGTTACTCTCTTCCTAGCCTGTAATGTACATTAGGGAGGATCGTCGATAACGGTGTATATACGTGTAGGTAAGAGAAACGGTGATTCAAATCCCGTTCGATCGTACCATTTCATAGAGATCATACACGCAGAGGCACGCGCGCGCGTATGTGCTCTGGAACGTACACACACACATGCAAACACAGCTCTTTTACCCATATATTCGATGTTCTCCCTTGAACCGGAAGCGAACCGCAGATTTTACTGACGGCGAACAAGAGAGCAGCGAAGCTACCGTTCCCGCTAGCGCGGGGCGTTGTCACCGCGACCCGAGCCTACATTTATTCGCTCATTGTTTCCCCGGAGTTGCTGCAGAACCGAACGTATACGTTTCACGCTTCAACGACAAGGTCTTGGAACGGAGATCGCAACGGGAATGTGGTGCAACGAAAGATTGCGATCGATCGGTTTAGCGCACGTCCCCCCCCCTCCCCCCTTCTTCCCTTTCCACCGAGGAGCATATCGGTCTCCAGGTGACGCGATAAGCGGTAAGAAGACGCCGCCGAACCGAGAAATCTCCGACGATTTTTCATTGTACGAAGCGGACGCGTTCCGCTCGTGACGGGAACGATAACATGCCGCGAAAACTGCATCGCTTTATCGAACTCTTGGCTTGAGATTCGATCTCCGTTCGGGAGCCGCGATCGAATGCGAGAAAAAGAAAAAGAAACCGGACTCGGTTTGCTTGCAACGGTGTCGGATAGGTGGCTTTGCTTTGGTCACTTCTCTATGCCCTTGGTCACGCTGCTACCATACACGGCCCTCTGTAAGTCAATTAGAATCTGATGATTCCTGAGGTGATTTGAAGTAACTTTTTCCTTTGCGAAAATCTTCTCCGCGCCTTTGTTAAGGAGTTATTAGCGAAAAACACGGACCAATCAGAGCGCGGCTACAGCGGACGACTTCCGGCTCGGCCAATGCCAACGCAGCGCTTCGTGCCACCTGTCGCCAAGTCGCAGTGCGTCCATTATAGCCGCGCTTTGATTGATCCGTGTTTTTCGTTAATAACTCCTGAACGAAACCGCGGAGAACATTTTGTGTTTACTCTATACATGTCCCAAATACCTAGCCGATAAAAGTCCTAAACCCCACTGCCGCGAGGCATACCCCGAGGTCTCTAGAACTTCGCTGACCTTTTCTACGTTCGGCGCGGTTCAAAGAATAGTCTCCTGGCCGATATATGTCCCTGGTTAGACCCGTGTTTTGGACGTATATCGAGTAAACACTGTATTAGGTTGTTGCATATGTCCGATTTCAGAATGCAAACGTTGCGGAGCGTTTTAACCCTTAGCACTCGAATGGCGACTGTAAGGCTTGTTTGTATTGAAGAAATTACTAAAAATTTCAGTACTGTACGTGTAAATTGCACCGTGTTCGTATGTATAACACGAAGAAAAAATATATATGTTTCGTTTTGGAGTTCAAATAGCTTCGATTGCAAAGAGTTAACACTGCCAAGGTGGTCGCTGACCTTTAAACGAGTCACGAAATCCACGAAGCATGAAATCTAAGCAAATTTTTGACGTGAAACATTAATAATATAATGTAGTTTGCGATGCTATGCACAGTTTTCTCTGAATATATGAACTCATTGTTCACACTGAAGCGTAAAGTCGAATACAAAACTCGATATATTTTCTGAAACACTTGCTGAATGTTTATTCGATTCATCTTTTTAACAGAATCGTATCTTCATTTTTTATGAATCGATACATCTTCTTGTCATCTTTAAAATAATATTAGGAGTGTTAGGACGAAAACAAACTGATAAGTACATGTGCTACTTGTACAGTGATCTCTCTATATATGTCGCCAAGACCTGGATGATAAACGTCGCGGAATTATCCCCACTACCGCGGGGTAGGCCCGCGACGAGCCACGAAGCTCGAGAGGCCTCAGGTGGAGTGTACCATAATGTAAACATAACAGTGCTCGAAGTATGTCTCCTGGACGATACACGACACTGGCAAGACCCATGTTGGTGACATATATCGAGAATTCACTGTAGTCTGCGTGTCTCACAAGAAGTCTGCGGCTTTAAGCCGTTCGATTGGGTCATTCCACAGGCATTTTCGATTCTAACCGAATTATTGGTTAAAGTGTGTGACCCGCATGCCCTTGTGCTGCCTCGAGGGACTTCTTGTGAGGCAGGGACAGTACTGTGCCAGTGATAGAGTTGGCCTGCGATTATTGGACTCTAATAGACATGGACGGGGTCGTTCAACGTGGCAGCAAAGAAGGACGAATGTCTCATGGGCCACCGCTTTACCACCAATTTAGTAGAAGCATGATCGCGTTGCTCTGCCATTCGACAGAGTGCCCAAAACTGGAAAGAAGTCAGACAAAATTCATTCAGGTTCTATCAATCGGCCAACCTAAATTTGACTTCCGTTTCCATCGTACCAGTTCCCTACTGCATTGTTACAACAGTTCTGCGATCCCCAGTTGTTGAAATTTTCTTCGAGTCTTCGCATCGGTTTTGGAGGGAAGAACGAGTTACAAGGAACGATCATGCAGTTTGAATGTCTTTGTGGTGGATCTTTGAATTCGGAACTTTGAGTTCCTTTTCCAGCTTAATGACAAATCGCAGAGGCTCGCGAACACAGTTCCATTAAATTGTTTACAACTGGTATCCGCAGCTCGATGATATTTGACAAACCGGATATGCCGGGGGTATAGAGGAGCGATCAGCAAAGCCCATCAAACTTTATAAAGGGTGTTCCAAAATGAGCTGACATTTTAATTTAGTAATAAAACGTATTTTTTTATGTATGAATGTTTTTAGGTTAGTATAATGTATAAACCTGGAGGTTATGTGTGGAGCACAATACCTGACAAATGGCCGCCTCGTCCCTGTTTGCAAACGTTCACTCTTTTGACGAAATTTTTTATTACATTTTGGCATTGCTTCCTTGAGCTCCGGAATGGTCTGTGGATCATTGGCATACACTTTTCCTTTCAGAAAACCCCACAGAAAAAAGTCCAAAACCTCAATCCTTTCCTATGTTCGCCACAAAAAAAAAAAGAAAATGGCGTGCAATTTAAAATATCAGCTCTATTTGGGGCACTCTTTACCTTCGCGAGGAAACCGACAAGAGACCGGTTTCTTTTTCGATCACGGCTCGTACATCCGGCGTAAAGCTTCGGATAATTCGATGAAATATTATATCCTGGTTCATCTCTCCCCGCAACCGAGAAGCATTTCACAGGGAGAATTCCCTTCGCGGAGAACAGAGTCGAGACCCGCGAGACCAGTTTCCGCGGAAAAGTGAATTTCCGGTGGCCGGGGTGCGCGCGGAGCGTTGCGAAAGTGGGAAAATTACGGTACAGGGTAATTTGATATATATGCACTACCTCAGACAAGGCTTTTTACGCGATATAAAATTTGTAATTAATTGCGTTAGCGGTAAAGGGAAGGGAAAAACAGGGGAGTAGGCCGACGACGACGCGCGTCGCGTTGGTGACGAGAGGACGCACGCGCACGCGCGACAACCCACTCGAGGTTTTCGTACGATTGACGTAAGTACACGAGCACTGTGGATAATTATTCGAAACTTTCTGCCCCGGGCGCAATACACGGTAATTATATTTTCGGTGTGAAACAGGTTTATTAACTTTTACCTTTCGCCCGTCCGCGTCACCCGCGAAATTTTCGTCCGTCGAGCACTCTTCGGGCATTATTTCGTGAATAATTGCGTGCCGATTTAAGCGAGGAGCACATATAACGCTCACTGTTAAATTAGATACGGTAAATTCGAAAAAAGAGAGGGGAGGGGAACGCAACTTATTGTTAAACGAGATCCCACGATTACATTTCCACGCTAGTGTATTTACTTTGGTAAGTGGTATACTCTGTTATACATCCATTCGTTTCAACGACACGTCAAAAATCTCTCGTTGTACGATTAATCGCGAGCAGTTCGTTGTCCGTAATGCGAAAACAATCTTTACATTGTACAGCTAATTCCAATTCGATTCTGATAGAGTAGCGGCGCGTAACAGATTACGTTGTGCTGCGGATGACACGTAGAAAACTGGAAAGCAGCTTCGTGAAGCTCGTCTTGTTGTTTCGATCGGTGCCACAGTGCGGCGAGTTATGGGCAGATGTGTTCACAAAAATAATATTTCCTTTCTTCTTAATTTGCTCGTGACAGAAAGTTAATTCAGATCGACATTTGAAGTTAGAATTTGTTGAAACATTTATACAAATAGATAATAAGCTTTTTTTTTTGTTTAGAAAGGAAATAAACAACTGATGGTTTTTCACTTTATTTGTGTATTTCAAATAAATGAATAAGAAGTTTGTGATAAGCTACAGTTTATAGTTACATAAAATTTGAATGGTCACTGAAAATTGCATTAATACATGGAAAACAATATAATAAACAATGAAATATAATCGACAATTAAATATAAGAAACAATAAAAAGTTCAATTTGTTATGTTGCTCTAAAGTCCTTTCAAGAATTCTAGAATACTTGATTTCTAAGACACTTCTTACAAAATTTATTTCCTAATTACTAAGTAAGTGACAGCAGAAAAGAACTATGGCTTCACGAACCATTCAGTTGGACGAGAAAAATATAAAAAAAGCTTGGATTCATATTTTTACATTTTGTTTGAAAGTCGGTTGAAACTTTGATTCTCGCGGATACGAAATTTTCTAATAACTGTCAGGAACAGCTTTGAAGTACACATACTCGTAACAGTAGAATCCATTGTCAACGGAATGAGCGAAGAATAAAAAATATTTCTTTAGTTTGAGTAAAAAGAAAGAAAGTAAATTATATGTCCTACGGCGGGCCTGTCCAACCCGCGGCCCACGTGCCACAGTTGGCCCGTTCTCCCACTTCTTCATTCCGCTAAGGTGGGAGAAAGTGTCGCCAGATCAAGACTTATTCCCCCACTCTAATTTCCCCTTCTACCGCGCTATTGCTCGATTCGTGCCCCCTCCCATCATCTGGTGGGAAGTGACGTTCCCCCACTATTTGACACGGTCGTATCGCCAGAAGCACATGGCATCTGTTTCTATCGGGGACCTATTCCTATCCAGTGTCGCCAGATCAAGACTTGTTCCCCCACTCTAATTTCCCCTTCCACCGCGCTATCCCCCACGCTTCCCCCACGGCCCGGTCACGTGACGCGTTCCGTCTCTGTCGTGCATACTCCGGTATTGCCAGAGAGAGGATAAATTTTTCCCCTCAATTCGTGTTCCCTCCCCTCATCTGCCGACACTGATCCTCTCGTATATTACAACATAACAAGCCTGTGGGGGAACGGACAGATTGCTGGTGAGGACCGTGTGGCCCGCGACGAAGAAGTTGGACAGGCCTGTCCTACGGAATAAAATATAAATGATTGTATGTTAGGTTCAGGTAATCGATGGGATCATAAACAACGTTTTGCTACATCTATATCCAATCACGCGTGCATTTTTTATTGACAAAGAAGTTGATTTGTCTAGCACTGGTGTTTGTACGCGATTGGCACGTACTTTGCTACTGTTTTGCAACCGCGAGGACTCGTTGAAAGCGCACGGCGACCTCGTCCCCCGGTTTTTCCCTTGTCCTGATTAGCTAGTCGATGAAACTTTGTCGCCGGTACGTACCTGATGCGAGGAAACACGGTGTTCAATCAGACTCCAACGATACCCGGCCACCGATCGTGTTCCACCTTGCGTTCGACCGTTCCAGGACTACTCTTTCTATCTCCGACACCGCATTCGTTTACCTCCGCGAGTAACCATACCGCCGGCGCATCCCCGAGCATAAACGTGTAATGGATGTAACAAAGAAAGCCGATTGTTTCGTAGATTCTCGCGGCCCGATCTCCGCGGACAGCTTCAAGGGGAAACGAACCCCGTCGAGGACTTCCGGACGAGTCCGTCGTGGACGTCGCAGTAATGTAACTCGATCGTAGGCGAGACCGAGCTGTAACGATTTATCAGCAGTCAAATAGGGTTAATTCGTGTATTGGTGTCGAGGCAAAATGGCAAGACAAAGACGATGACAATGACACAGACAAAGACAAGGACACGCGAACGAACGGCGAGATACGTTCCGCGCCACATGTGTACAGAAAACGGTTACGCAGGGAGACAGCGTTCCGCGAATACTGGCAACCCGGCGACTTAGGTGTACAAAATCCGTATAAACACGTCTTTTCTACGCGAGGAACGCACGCATAATGCACACACGTACACGATGAACGGGGACTGTACATTAGTAAATTTATATTTTTGGAAGAAAACTGAAACAAAGTAGCCGCGATAGAGAAAAGAGAATCTCCAGGCGGTAGAGCACACACGTTGGCCACTCAACCGTTCGAGAACCTCCGTATTCAAAATACACTTCGTTTTCGATCCGTATGTACCACTTCCTCGTTGACACGCAACTCGAGAACCAAAGGTCCAGGAGCTTCGCTTCGTTATTCAGTTCCTATTCTTCCGCCTACAGAACAATCCTGTTGAGTTCCGTTGATTCGTTTCCTTTCCGTAATCTATAACCTGCGTGATACGTGATAGATATTGCCATACTCTTCCTTTCCTTGGCAACTACGAGCGTTAATAGTATATTACCGTCGTAGCGGTTCGGACGCTTAGAAAGTAAGATGGCGTCTTCGGAGGGAATTCGGGAAAGAGGAGAAGATGTCTGGCGAACCATGCTCTTTATTTAAAAGAAGAACAAAGACATTAGATCCTTTGAAACGTACATACCAACGCTTCGAACGACAAAGCATGAATAATTTCCGTTTCGTTGGCACTATTGAAATTTACTAACAAACATTGTCAATAGTATAGGTTGCATCGAAACGATCTATCGCGTCTGTAAATCGTTCGTGGATCGACCTGTGACGCGGAAGTGGTTACGCAGTTTTCTTATTATCTGTAATGATAATTCTTAATAACGAATATAGTGTATGAGTATTAATAAATTTACTATCGAGAATAATATATTATTGCGACAGTAATCTACGTAAGTGTTGTGAATAATGGAGATAATATTGTTGCTGTGATTACCTTTAAGATTGTAAGTAGTAGGATATAGAACCACTGTTAGGTGTCACTGTCTCGATTCAATAAATGTTAATTCATTTTAATGACAACGCAAGTCGTCTGGCTTTCATTTGTTACAACTCAGTTACCCCTTCTCACCCATTCCTAGCCTCAAACGTTACATCGATCGCTTTTGTAAGACGAAGATACAACAATATTATTTTATCGTATATACCAGAACTGTTCAGCGTCTGCCCGTACGGGCAGTAATTTTCCTCCCCTGGGCATACACAGAACGACGGGCACAAAGTCACGCCCCTACGGGTACGAAGCCGTGCCCCTGTGGCCGTGGCTGCATGTACAGTGATTTCTCTATATATGTACCCAAGGCCTGGATGATAAACATCACGGAATTATCGCCACTACTACAGAGTATACTTGGTGAGGAGTCATGTGTAAACATAACGCGGCTCGGGTATGTCTCCTGGACGATACACGACGCTGGCAAGACCCGTCTTATTGACATGTATCGAGAATTCACTGTACTTGTCACACGCCTTGTCACTTGTCCGTAGCTGTACCCAGTGTCGCCAGATCAAGTCTTCTTCCCCCACTCTAATTTCCCCTTCTACCGCGCTATTCCCCAAGTTACCGATGCGTTTCGTCTCTGTCGTGCATACTTCGGTGCTGGCAGAGAGAGGGTAACGTTTTCCCCTCAATTCGTGCTCCCTCCCCTCATCCGGCGACACTGGCTGTGCCCATGGACATCGGCGGGCGTCATTACCCGCTAATAGACATGTTGAGCAGTTCTGGTATACACAGTTTTCGAAATTGTGACTTAAACGGATAATAAATAAGCAAAAATCGTAATTGCTTCTTTGTAATATATCTTTATTATTATAAAAGGAAGTATAAGTACTGAAAAACGCTTGCATTATGAGAAACTCTTGTTTACACAAAATATATAATGTAGTGAAAATCTTTAGTCTTAACTGTTCTTATAAACGAAAGTAATGCGTAGTATAATTATATCCGTATATAATTGTTTGTGACCAGGCGGCTACAGCCCGAAAGCCGAATTAACGCCAAAATCAGCCATAAGATGATCAAGAAAATATCTGAAAGTGTTATGATATTTTTATAGTACAGCGCTGTATAAAATATACACTAACAACGTAAAATAGCATTGTCCAAAATGAACTCTAAGAATATGTTATTTTGTTTCTAATGCGGTGAATACAAGAACTACGATTTTGATTTAACTGTTACCAGATTTTAGTTCCATATTTACACAATACTGTTGAAAAATTCTTCATGTGTTGAAAATTAGGAGACGTGGTTAACCAGTGAAAAATTGCATCGTAATTGTTGAAAAATACAAAAATAACTTGGAAAACTTTAATAAAATTCTTATCTTGACAATAATCACTATATTCAAGAATTATCAAAAATGGAAACAGAACTTCTCGATCGACCTAATAAATTCAGTGTTTGGACCTTACAAACATTGCAAGTTGCATCTCTTAATTATTCATTGTGGACAAAACTAAAAAACAAAAAGAACTTTCTGTTATTGTCTCATCTAACTCGATCACGTCTCGAAAATCATTGAAAGAGAGGTCGCATAGAATTTGAACTACACACAAAATATTATTGTGAGAAAGTTCATAATTTGTGAATTATGTACCTTGTGGTTCAAATTATTATGGAGAGAATTATTTCACTGTTCAGATTATTTTTCCAAACTATTTTTTTCTATACCTATACATTCTATACATGAAATGAAATCTAATATGAACGAACGGTAACATTTAGTAGATTCAAATTAAATGAGACATTGTCTACATACAATATTAAGTAAAACGATCTGTACACGATACCTTTTCCCTGAACTGGTTGTATGATTATAGCATCAGAGAAGCCCTCAACGGTTGCTCTTCTTATGGGATTTATCAGTATGTATTTCAAACTGGACCCAAACCAATAATCTAACGGTAGCACAATCATGAACGACGAATATAATGCACCGGTTATAAGAGCGCTAATAAAAGTGCCTGTAAGTGCAACCAAGATCGAACAGAGGGTCACCGTTAATATGAAACAGAGCAGGAAGACCCAATTGATATGAAGAATTGACAGAGATTCTGAAAAAAGAAAGAAGTCGAAATATGATGTAATTGTAATGGAAACTAAGGTACATTAGTCTAGGTCATTATACTAGGTCTAGACTGCAGATTGATGCATTTATGAGAAAAGTGAGTATGCGAAGTAGATAGCAGTAAAAACATAAGAAGTAGAACTACAGTTTACTTGTGAGATGACTGAGATTATAGAACTTTATTTATTGCTTTCATTCAATGTGATGGAAAAATTCACGATAAAAATCTCTTAAAATTTGGCTAAACACACCCCGGTCGTTTTCATAAATATAGAACAGTCCCTTTTACTACTACCTAAATCTAGTGTTAAAGATACTGCGATAGTATTTTCAACCTATTACCAAGAAAGGAAATAAATTATTGTGCAGCTGAAATTGAGGTAAAAAACGAATATTTTGTATGGCTGTTAGCTCAGTTCAGACAGGAGGAAAAAGATAATCTTAAACGATTCGCAAAGAAGAAAGGCTTCGCCTCGCCGCCGGGCCGGTGTTAGACGGGCCGCAACAACGCAATCGAGTTGCGTAAAAGACAAAGGGAGAAGGGACTAGCCGGAGGGTGACCAGGCTGATCATCTGTCTATGGGGAATAGATCAGAACGACGTAGTTACGCAAGCACGGCCCGTGTAATCTGAATAGGTCCCGGCGCAAAATAAATACGGGGACACAATTAGGTAAATGCGAATCTTTCAAGCTGGTTAGGATCGGTTCGTGGGAGTCGTGGGATGGTTCGGTGATGGTGCGGGGGGTTGTCTGCACGCGGCGAATTTTTCGCGCGCGCCTGTGGCGTGTGTGCGTGCGAGGGTGCTCGGGCCACGTTATGGTGAGAAAGGTAGGAGGCAACGCGGATGCCCGGCGTTGCTGCATGGGGGATTTGGCAGGCGAAGTTTCCACATGAGCGAACAACATTGATAAAAGCTACGGGGGGACTCTCTGACTGTGCTTCATCCCTTCGCCAAACTCAAACTAACTTCGGTTCGGTTCGGTTCGAGGTGGCGAGCTCTCTTTCTCTCTCTCTCTCTCTCTCTCGCTCTCTCGAGCCCGTTCTCCCTTCTTTTCTTTTATTCCTGCTTTTAAGCCGGCTTTCATTATTTTCCTATAATTTGCTACAACCCCTCGCGACCTCTCTCGCGAGCCGCTCGCCATGGGATACTTTCGTTCACGATACGTTCAGGAATGCTCCACGCATTTTGCTTCGTTTTCATCGATAGCCGCTTTTTTACCTGGCGTTAAGAAGAAGAGGATGCACGCGATGAACCATCCCACGTTCACACTCGTACTCAAACGAATCCAGCACAACATCGCCGCGGTACCCACTCCTATCAATATACCGTATCCAATGGTTCCTGAAACAAACGAAATAGCACGGTTCTGTGACAGTTCATGGATCAACTCTTCATCCGCGTACCGGGTCGTTCTCGACCCAGGCTATCTTTGCTTGCACAGTTCCTCCAAGCACGCAAAAGCGAGACTAGAACCGGTTTAACTCCTTGCCTGCTTGTCTTTCACAATTTTCTAAAAGAAAATTTATATTCGTTCTATGAATATATTTACTTTAACACTCGGACGGCGGACCTTTTTTATAGCTGTGCGATTGGCGATGCTTGGGCCGAGCAAAAAGTGTTGTTTCCTGTTACAAGTATTTCCGTAGATGCTACATCAAAATTTTGATCATTTTCGATTGCTAATTATACTATTCTAAGCTAAAGCTCGCAGGTTTTCTTCTTCTTTTAACGTGCTACTTGGAAGTGCACAGATTTAAAAATAAAGATACAAATATTTATTGAGTAGTTATGAAAACAATTGCAATGAAAATTTCCTGACGATATTTTGGAAATAGGAAAGAGTACTCGGTAAGTTTCTGGGACTTTTTAAAACGTGAAAACTGACAAAAAAGATTTAAACGACCCAGTATGCAGATGACGGTAATAGAAATAGGGGTGCAGACGGAACGTTAATATGATATAATAAAAGTTGAAATTTTAACACGTAGCATGTCTCAAGTTGACTTGCTACCTGAGGAAACAGCCACGAATGAAGCAATTAACACCAGAACCATCGGACTTGTCAAAATGACGGATTCAGATTCTTTATTTTACAATTGTTCACATTATGGAGATTTTTCTGGGTACACTTACCGAGCACTCTTATTTATTCGCTGACATTTTGTAGAAATAATCGTGCAACGTCTCGATAAATGTAGCCTTGTTATTTTTGAACAGTGATACAAATTCGTCACTTTTAGTGTTCGGTTGTTCTAGTGTTAAGATATCTGAATTTTTAATTTTCCTTCTACTAACGCTCCTACAATTCACATTTTGGCACAATAACGGTTTGTGCGGAAACGTTTAATTGCAGATACACTTACCCGTAATCAGGTAGCCGATCATGGTTCCAACGAACAAGAAGCCTGTAAATTGGTCGACTATGAAACTAGTGTGTCCGGATAAAATTGCTATGAGTCCCATAAAGAAACACAGAGCACAGACGACCTTTGGGAAGGTATCAGCTGGAAAAAAGAGAAGATGTTTAACGATGTTGACTTAGTCATGATAATTATGATTGCAGTAACCGTTGTGATCGAACGTACTTAAAATCTCGCAGGAGTCTGGATCCTGCACAGGACGGCAGGCATACGAGAACGTGGGTACGTACGCAGCCGATTTATCACCATAAGTGGCCACTGTAGCGTAGACAGACCCGATACCGGTGTAAGCGCTGTAGATTCTTCTCATCGGCGAAATTAGTTTGTAATGCGAGGTCTATCAAGAAAAATTTCCACGTATTGTTCTGTAACTTTAGTTCGTCTATAGGGTGTTCCATTTGAAATTCTCAGGGCAGACTTCCGTTGTTTTCAGAGCTACTAGGCTACGGAACCCAATTACTGTGGGGGTACCTATTAGTGTGCCTATATTAATTATATTTATTTTCCAAGCATAAGGAATATTAAAAAAGAGATATTAAATTTTTTTCATTATAATCAGTTAACACTAAACCTACCACTGTCGGTCAAATTGACCGGTTCCAGATTATTTATTTTACAATTACTGAAATTACAAAGATGTTTTCGTGGGAAATGATTAAATAAATATATTTAGTAGAGCATATGTAATAATACGAACCGAACAAAATCCAAGTAGATTCAATCTCGTCATTTTTATAAGATAACATGTATCAGTTACTTTTAGTGTATATTATATATTATGTATTGCATACATTATGTATTCACCTAACTCGAGCATCTAAAATATCTCGCTTGTTTTTTATGATAGAAGAAAATTTCAGAAGGAAACATTAGTTGATTCAGGAGGGCAAATATTATAATTCTCAAAAAAATTTGTTCAATGTTATATTTTTTGAGATTTCAAGGTCATCGAAGTTTTTTTAAATGGAATGATATACTTTTATTATCGCTATGTGATAGCCGAGGTCAAGACGAACCCAACGACCTGTAATATTATGACCTTCACGTGACCTTGAGTATAGTGTTAACGATGGCATGATTCGCCCTAGGGTTTCAAGAAATGTTGTTGAATCTTGACTAATGATTGTAAACACTGATAATAAAAATATAATTATTCCATTTAAAAAAACTTCGATGAGCTTGAAATCTCAAAAAATATAACCTTGAACAAATTTTTTTGCCTATCATAATATTTGCCCCTCTGAACCAACTAATGTTTTCCTCTGACATTTTTTTCTATTATAATAAATAAGCGAGATATTTAAATGCTCGAGTTAGGTAAAACACCCTCTATATATCTTTTTTCATTATGCTGTCAAAATGAATATAATTAATATAGGCACCCCCACAGTAATTGGGTTCCTTACCCTAAGATGTGCAATGTGCAACGTTCTCGCGGTGCATATATTTCAAATATTTCCAAAACCGACGGCCCATCAACTTTGAGGTATCTCGGGAACCGGTTACGTTAAAATTACGTTCAGGTAGTGTTTCGGAAACGTTTCAGTGTTAACAATAATAATATACGACAAAAAGTACGAGTTCTGATTAAAAAATTCAAAGCTGGTCTTTATAGGCAGTTTCAAGGTCATCTCAAGGTCGAATAAATAACAGCATAACGTGTACCCCCGAAACCATACAACTTCTATCTAAAGCATGATTTCATATCGTTCATATTTTTCGAGATATTTGCCCTAGGAATTTCAGATGCGACACCCTGCATACTGGGGACGAAATTTCTACAAGAACATATTTCGCTTGCGAATGCGTTACCACGGTACGGGACATTTCCAATGCGAACGTAATCAAATTGCACCTAACATAAAATACAGAAAGAAATATATAGAACACAAGAAAAATCGGTGACCATTGTCGTAACGCTTCAGGCGTTGTCTTGCTGTGGCTGGTCGTCAATTTGAGCATCCCTTGTAACAAATTATTCACGCATTTTGTTTACACTTTGAATTGATTTGATTTCATTTATAAAGCCGAAGGTATTCCATTTCATACGTATTCACAATAGATTTCTATTTTTCATTCATTTTTTTTTACGTTTTTGACCTTGTACAGCATTGAATGACCTTGCATGACTATGATCATCGAAAAAATTGCTTTCAGAAGGGCTACAATCGTAAGTGTTTAAAAGTACGTGGTTTAAAAAAGTTAAGTTGACTTTAAATCTTCTAAACATCTCCAGCTGAAAAAGTTTTGTGTACACCACGTAATGGGCCCATCGAAACCAAACAGCTTTTGTCTCAAACATTTTATCCTACGTCGAAAAATGTCGAAGTTATTCAGGTGGTTTATCTTTGGTGAATTACCCGCAATCAATTACATACATCTACAACAGTTCTATTATTTCTTAGTACATTTTCTTCTTTTCCACTCACCCGCCATTATTTTCTAACCATCCATTACTTGTATTATAAAATTACTTAAAATTTCTCATTGTACACGGTAATATTCTTATAGAAATTTCGTCCACTGTAGCCTATTTTTTCGAAAACAGATAAATTTACGATTTTACACGTACGAAGTAGGAGAGACTGGAGATGATTGATACATAAGGAGACTTGATAAATTTGTATATTTATCACATAAAAAGAGAAGCGTGCACTTCAGCATTGGAAGTTGTTTTCAGATCGCGTTAGATTACGATTGTTTCAAGCAAATTTATTAACGTGAAAGTACATATTTTGTTAAGGAAAGTGTTCATGCGTGCTGAGAAACGTAAGTTTTCATGAAATATTTATATTATATTATATTATATATGTTATATTATATTTTTATCAAATTTGAAATATTATGTTAACCAAACATCTTGGACTTTTTTCGATCTTCCTCAACTTATCCATTTTAAAATAATGGTGGTGTGGGAATTTTTACTTCAATAAAAAAATTCTGTCAATGTAACAGCATTATCTTATAAGGCATCAAAATATTCCATTTTCATTTTAATCATTGTTTTGATATCTACTATAGCTTTAAAGACCTACAGTGTTTTCTCGATATAAGTCGCAAATACCTGGCTGATAAAAGTCGCAGAACTATTCCCACTATCGCAGGGTATACTCCGTGAGAGGCCTCGGACGCCGAGAAGTGTATACATAATACGGGTTGGGTACATCGGTGAAACTAGGTGGCCACAGCAAAACTACTTTATTTTTCATTATTTTTTTATGGGACTTCCGCCAACATATTCGTGGCATTTTTTAAATGAAAATGATACCAAATATGACATAATTCTGACGACAATTTACCCGTGTAATGAACGATGAAAGTTTCGGACGCAAAGAAGGACAGCGTATGGGAAAGATGGAATTGACATGCATCGTGTAGGACAGGTATGTTTACACTCCTCGGCGACCGAGGTCTCTAGAGCTTCGCTGTCCTTTTCTAAGTTCTGCGTGAATCAAAGAATAGTATCTCTTGGACGATATATGTCGCTGGCAAGAACCGTGTTGATGACATATACCGAGAAAACACTGTATCCACGTTCAAGGGGTGTTCTCGTCCAGAAGAACCGAAATTGGGTCGAGAAAGAAAATTAGGGAACGAGAAATCGATCTCAAATCGGCAACCATAGAGGCTCAATTAATCAAGTCACATAAACAAATACAGAAGTACCTGATAACCATTGATCACGATATCATCTACGGTGAGCATACTTATAATACCCTGGAAGTATGACTCAGCGCTGAAGTCCCGCTCGGACAGGTACATCTGATACATTTTGTGGTCCACCGGATTTTTATCGCAATTCGGTTTGTTGCTAAATGGTGTCGACGCTGGTTGCGCGTCGACCATTACCATGGCGTCCTGCAGCTGTACTTTCGTGTACGGCGCGATTTCGTGCTCGAACTCCATGTTGCATCCACCCGGTACGGGTGCTACGAAGAGAACAAAGAGCTGATGGTCCTGATCGTCATTTTGTTTTCTGCTGTACGCTTTATTATCGAGCCCGCATCCGACTCCAACATTAAATGACAATAACTTCTACTTTGTTTGATCCCTTCTCATTTACCTACCACGATCATTTTTACGACGCTCACTCACCTGAGTTTACGCTACACCGAGAAAAGACAACATGCCCCACTATCGTCACTTTTGCTATTAACTATTTGCGCCCCCCGATGTACACGTTATGTTCAAAAGGTTCGCAGACTGATTTTTTTTTTACAGACATACGAGTAGTCCCAACTGCGTAGGTACAGTGCTACCGTGTAATTTTGACCTCTTTCGGTGTCCCACAATTTTCTAGTTTCGCAATGTTCATTTGTCCTTTAGTATTGCGTCGTAAGACATTTCTTGATTTTACACGTCACTAGACTGCGGATTGTATTCATTTACAACAAAAATGAGTAGAGTAAGGAACCCAATTACTGTGGGGATACCAATCACTGTGCTTATATTAATTATACTTATTTTTAAAGCACAATGAATATTAAAAAGAGATATATAACATACATACTAACTGATTTTAACTGAATTTAACATCTCTTTTTTAATGTTGATTATGCTTTAGAAATAAGTATAGTTAATATAGGCACAGTAATTTGCACACCCACAGTAATTGGGTCCTTTACACTAGGCGAAACATAAAGTAGAAGAAACATAAACAGGTATAGTTTTTACAACCTGTTAAAATTAACAAGAAAAAACTTCTTGTAGTCGGTGCCAGCAATTTTTATTGTGCATAAAGATCCGCATTGTAGTTTTCACGATTACATGTATGGAGCCTGCTCCACGGCAACGCAATCGCACGTTCGTCAGTGGTCATCGCACAATTTTTGACAACAAAAAAAAAACAGCAACTGTTATTAAGTGCTCACCATGTTATCCAGATTTGGTTCCTGCTGAATTTTTCTCAATCTCAAAAATAAAAGCGCCAATTAAGGGAACCTATGAATTTCGAAGAGATGAGCAGCGTTGCCAACGTACAGTCTGTATGCTTCCCTCTCCATATCAGATTCCCCTCTCGCGAGGCGCATATCAGTGGCACGAGGGAGGGAGGCAGCACGGATCGAGGGGAAAAAGTTACCCCCTCTCTGCCAGTACCGGAGTATGCACGACAGAGATGGAATGCGTCACGTGACCGGGCCGCGGTGGGAGCGTGGGGGATAGCGCGGTGGAAGGGGAAATTAGAGTGGGGGAACAAGTCTTGATCTGGAGATTATGGCACGAGGGGATATATCACGTCGCATTATTCCCAGTACTAGAAGAATCGAGCCATAATGGTAGAAGGGGGAAGCAATTCGCAATAAGCCAATTAGGTAATAACTGAGAAATTAAAACTGACAACAAAAGAAGAATTCCCCAAGGCCTTCTCAAAGCACTGTATGAACGTTGTACCGAGTATGTAGCTATGAACTGATGTATGTAGAAAATTAAAAAATAAAACTTTCTTAATAAACAGGATTCTTTATTATACCAGTCTTGGAACTTTTTAAACGTAACGTCGTTAGTCACATATTTATTAGGTAACCATCTCGAAATGGACAGCGAGTTAGTAGGGGGGTATTATGTTACAAAAATTAATTTTTAATTATTCAATTTTCAACATACTACGTAGGAAGGAAGGAGATAATATTGGATTAGTATTGCACTACTGTAACAAGAAATTATTATAGATTAACTCACCTTTGTTGTCGTAAGCAATGGCAGCAGATATAGCCTGAACCTGTTCTTTATTATTGTTTTTCAAGAACAGCTGAGTGATCGTCGAGTTTGGTTTAACGTAAAGGCCGATATTTGACCCGAACACTGTTCTGTTAGACATGATATCTGGGGAGTCCTCGTCGTACGACAATGTGACGTTATATTGATATACATGAATTTGAGCGATGATAAACGAGGCGGAGGATGATACGTCTGTTATATTAATGATAACTTTACTGTGTGGGGCAATGGTAATTTGTTGAATGAATGCATCATTCGAGTTGCTAAGGGCTGCGGACATGTGTAATGTACTCCCATCTGTAAAATTTAGTAAACATTACTGTTCTACGATGACCTCAGTAATGTACCAATCAAATATTTTCGCACTATTCTTTGCTTTTTTAACGTACAGACAACTATACAGAATGCCGTTTCACCTTCGTTATGTCCTTTAACCCTTTAAGTGTTTATTGAAACTACGAAAGAGTGATTGAAAGATACCTATTCTTTAATGACGTAAATTGTCGTACATTTTTTGCCGTCAATGCTGTACAACAAGGAATGTACAAATCGAAATCACAGTCTGAAATACAAAGAAATCCGCATAACTGCGAGTATCCCCCACCCCTCACGAAAACTTAAGTATTTTTATATTTTTTCAATGCATGTGCACATAATGTGCAAAAAAAGATGCATATTATTTGTTCTGTTGATCCTTCGTTTTCGAGAAAGTCGTGTCTCAAAGTTCGACGGGTTCACGCGTCCTAGCATTCACAAGAAGTAGAATTGGTTCGTCATGATCAGACGCGTCAGACGATTTCTATTCGCCAGCACGCTTAACCGCCCTATTTCCAAAACAATTTCACTCTAATTTCTCGAAAGCGAGGCATCAAATGAAGAAATGCAATCTGTTCTAAGACCTACATGAAAAAACAAGTAAAAAAAAAAAAGAATATGTAATGGGTAATTATGTAGAAAAGGGAACTCTTAGCAGATTTCAATGACCTTGAAATACGTTGTCAAGGGATCCACGTCGTAATATTTAAGCAGCTTTTAATAGTTCGATAAAGAAATATTTGAATAGGAAGGACGCTAATATTAAACGAAGAATTTGCAGATGTCAAATAATTTTTTAATCATATCATTTTTTCCGTAAAAAATGGAGTTATTTTGTACTTTTTTTTTTAACGGTGCAATGAACTTTCTTCATCGTGCGTTACCTTGATTATTATTAATGGCATAGGAGACATTGAAGAACGAATAATATAAGCACGTGGATATGTTGAAAATTACTTTTTATGTTAATCTAGACACCTACTCTAATTACTCTTACTCAAGTTACTTTAATAAGTTGTAAAGTCGTGGAAATTAATTTGTTTCGGAAACGTCAATATCATGGACGAAGTTGTAGATATCAATTTAAAGATTAACTCACATTGTTACTTTAGATTGTTAAAACGATATATGTTATTAGATCATTGAATTTGTGTTATTCTGTACAGTGTACAGTATAAAAATAAGTACAGTAAAGACATATATAATGTTGTTTAAAAAATACAAAGGGATTCTTATTTCTTGTGAAAAAATGGTATTTTTCAAACCTCTATTTGCATATGTACATGCTTCGACTAATAGTAATGTCTGCAAAATTGTTTGTGAAACCATTAGCAACAACAAGGAATAAAATAGATACAGCTAATTTCTCCAAAAATTATAATTATGTCTATAGTTTTAGAATATTATGTATATTGCATTATGCAATATATATTGCATTAATGATAATAAACTAACAAAAGCATTGACACATTTACAATTTAATAGTAGAATGTTATTGAATTGGTCTGATTAACATTTCCCAAGTGTGGTACTGTTTCTATATTTATTTTATTTCATTTTGACAAGATCAAAATAATTTGAGTGTGCCAATGCTTTTGTTTCGATAAAAATGTTTCCCAATGTACATTTTATTATGTTCTTTTAGGATTCTATATCTTCTACAATTGTAATTCCTAAAAAAATTAATCAAGTATCGTATTTTCCCTTACATTTATTCGCGATTCTACACATAAATATTATGTAATTGTATTATTTACACATACAATTAAATTATAGCTACACCACTCGTGCGAATACATTAGTCGTTTACATTTCTTTTGGATGTAGCGGCAGTTTGTGAAGAATTAGGTCACACGAACGAATTCGCATTTGCTCTTCCTCACCACTCTTACTCGCCATGATAAAGAAAATTCCGAACGTATCCTAACTACATATGTAAATCGATTTGAAATAAACGTTGAAATTGTCCAAGGCAAAAATCCGTATTATTCGATAGCAAGGTAACATGATAAATTAATATGATCGTTAATTAATATGAAGCATTATTGAATTTCTCGTGTCGTCTTACACAATAAACATTCAAAGGGTTAATATATATATATATTGAAATTTGTATGGAGGTAACATTAAAAAAAATCTCAAAGTGCGAATGTGAAAATTGTAATAAATGATTATAGAAAAACGTGATATATATATTGTAAAAATATTGATGAAATACACGCAATATAATGTCTTTCAATACAGTTTATTTATTACATAAGAAAACGAAATGTCAAATAAATGTGTAAATTGATAAAACTAGAAATATTATAGAATATATAAATATAAACACAGAGTTTTAAAATATGTATATTCAGTGTAACTTAATAAATAGATTTTAGTATCTATACTTCATACCTACATATTATCACACATATAAACACACTATAATATATTTAGTATTTAATTAATATATATTAATTCACTATTTCAACTAATTTATTATGTTTATTTTATACATAACAGAGCAGAAGTAACTTATTTTATGTGAAATTTAAATAAATCAATTTCAAATAATTCTTTATTTGAGTTCATCAAATCATTCAAATGAAACAACAAATAATTAGACATAAAATATTGTGATAAGAATATATGCTATTTTATTTAAACGACTTTACGTCCATATTATGACAAATCTACAATTGCGTCAAATTAAAATATCCATGGACACAAATCATGGCGGTATAGTGTTTTTAAGAAACGATTTAAAAATGATTGAAATAAGAATTTATTCATACACAAAAATTATTTCATAAATAATTGTATTTGATAGCCATGTAATAAAATAATTAAGAGAAAAATCATTTGTATATGCAAATAAACTAACTCTTTCAAAATAACATTTAGCCAAATAAGATGATACAAATATAAAATTTTATTCTTACCTTCGGTAATTCATCCGTTCAAAAGATACAAGTTCTCACGTGTGAACCAGTTTCTACATTATTTGCTTTCTAATTATGTACTCAATATCAGTTTGAATAGTTTCAAAATTAACATCATATTTTTATGATATTCTTATAATTAATTTATATGCTTGAAATATTGTAATGGACTATTCGTTTCGCGTATATATCAGCATATTTTCAATTACCAGTCAAAACGATAAGTGATGTATTGCATAGCTAATAAAGAAAATTTACGCCGTTTCAATGAATACTACACAAAGCGAACTAAACAATATTTTATTTTAAAAAATTTCTTTGGCTTGTATTTTCCATTATTATTCTACTTTTTAAAAGTGTTGTTTTTAATATGAAAAAGTGTTTCAACTTCCTTTCCTCGATTTTGTAAATAGTCGTCCAGTTAAACCAAATAATAGTTCAAGAAATAAATATTAAAAATTAATATCTTGTGGGAGACACAATTATTTTGAGAAATTAATTTTTGCGCTATTAAATAAATCACTTTCTATTTTATACCATTTTTGTATATAATTTTGCATTCATATTGTATATATGTAATAACTTTTTGTATTTTAAATCAAAATATTAATAATGGTAAAAACTAGATGCGGTGCTAACTTTCTTGGTTGACTGTTAAATTCTTTTTCCTCTCGTAGCACAGTGGCGAAAATGACCGAAATCCTGATCAATAATTAAATTCAAAAAGTGTGAGTTCATGGATCCATTTATTACAGTCAGTTTATAAACCATACGTATATACATAATATTTTGCGTTTTTAGACTTAGGTTACGCTTATTTAGAAGATATGGCAGTTTGAAGTTGATTTCATAAACTTTTCCGATCAAAGGTCAGAATACTGACTTTTGATTTATTTTCAAACGATCTCGATAGTCTACCGACATTGATAGTGTATAACCATGTTATGACAGTATATTAACATTGATTACAATTATGTAAATCAATAGTTAATACCGAGGTAAATAAAAATACAATATATAAATACATCCTTTATTTATGTCTACAAATATTAATTTCCTTCATTTTCCTTCAGTCCAGCCTTTTTTAAATTAAAACTAGGAACTACTATGAGCCCTTCAAGCTTTATTAATTGTTTATTCGTTTAGACTTTTACGTCTTTGGAAGTTATTGTAATTTTTGTGTGTATATTTTTCCGAATTAGCATTCAGAATAGTATTGAGATTTACTTTTAAATGATCATGCTACTTTACCAATATTGATAATTTATATCTTGTTCTAACATTACGTTAATATTGGTTATATTAACTGATTTAAGTTGCTATAAGTAAGTGAAATTAGTGATTAAAGTTGCTACAAGTAAAAATATAAAATATATGTTTATTTATTATATATGTTACACTAATCTTCTGTGGATATTGTGGCTTTGCAAGTTATAGTCCATTTTTGTGTGGTTTTGTTTACCAAAAACAGTGTGTATCAATTCTTTAACGACCTATTACGACGTTAATTTTAAAAATCCCATCCTAAAAATTAACTTATTTTATAGATAGAATTTTAGGGAATATTTTAAATATTACAAAATTTATTTCTCACTTCAAAAAAGTATTATTCTAAGTAAACTTATTATTGCAAGGAAACAAATTAACTCATTTCAACAAATATATGCTGAGATTATTTATATGGATAGTGCTCTAATGAACAATATTATTTTACTTTTAGAGCTATAGCTCTATGAGTGATCACAAAGTTTGTCATAAAATTTGTTGCAACAACTACTATCTATATTTTAATTATATGTATAGTTGGATCTATTTCTTTAAAAATTATTATTATTATTACATACATCTTTAATGGAATACACACAAAATATTCAATAAATTAATTCAAGAATATTATACTGTTAAGCTTTTGTATAATTAAACGTTTATATAAGAGGTTTTTATAAAATTAAATGCTCCAATACTTTTGTTCCTGACGTGAGCAGATATAACCAACATTCCTTTGCGTTAGGTTTCATGTTAGTCAGCAAAATCTTATGAATATATTGGCAATGGTTTAATATGAAAGGAACAGTCATATAAGTCAGACACAGGTATATCCTGCCTTGGATCATATTACATTGAGTGGTACACACATCAACATAAGTAAATGCTTGTAAGCAAATACCAACACGCTCTGACACCAGATTAATAAAACTAGAAACAAATGGATTTTGCACAATGTGCACGATAGGGAATATATTATTGTGATCGACTGACTATCCCAGTCATCATATGCAAAATCCATAAAAAATGTTTGGTCTATTATGAAGCACAAGCATGAAGAGAAATGTATGCTAAAGTTCAGAATTTTGATTGACAGTATTTGAAAAATATAAATGTCACTACTGGTTTTGTACAAACAGAATTAGCAGTAAGCACACTAAAACGCTGCCAAACTATGATCGATAATGTAGGAAGTTGGATTCATTATTAACACTCGCACAGCCCTCAGTAAAACTGTTATGCGGATGGTCATCGGTAGGTTCTTTCAGATCCAGACATTTCTATATTAATATTTACATAAAACTGGTTATTTAATTAATTTATTTTATAATATATACACAGTAATAAATACAATAATATATACTATAGTATATACAGTTATTACATTTTCTCAATAATGTCTAAAGTGGGTTCGAAAAGGGGAAGAAATGTACACACATATATGTTACCAGACACGTTATATACATGACGCAGAGATAATTTAATATTATCAGTCACACCCAACTAATAAATGAAATATCTTCATGGTATATGGTGTATCACAGAATACTTAAGGAATGCTGTTAATCTTTAGAGAGCTAGTATTTTTCCATGGAAAAATTGAATTTTTTTTACAAAAAATGTATACACATATATGTACATGTATATATGTACTTGTATACAACCAACATATTATGCAAAATTCTTAAGTTTATCTCTGGCCACTATAACAGCCACCACTCTGAAGGTAAATAAAGTTATTGTACAAAATCATGGAAAAACTGATTTCTGGGTCTAAAAAGACCCGCCGACGGTCATGCGAGTGTTAAGTAAAAGCCTATTAGTGTGTTGGATATATGTACTTTCTGTCCATATAAAATTTGACACAAATATATCAATACTTCCAGAAATACCATGAGTACGCTTTTGTTGGACAAATCTGAGAATTGAAAATATCAATCCTGAGCAGGAATTCGGGAAAATTCGCCATCACCGTGCGCCGAAAAAGTCAAAGCAGCGTAGTCGCTGTGTTGTGATAATCTAGTATTTAATTGTGCATAGTTTGTAGGTCGCCGATTTTGATAAAATTTAGGTATGTTGTAAAACTCGACATTCTGAGCAACTTTTTCCTACACATATAACCGTCGTTCGGCCTTACTTTCTGAGATATTTGTGAAAAACTGCAGCTACTACTACACTGAATTTTGCCTATATGTGCACGTCCGTGGGGTGCGTTTGCGTCAGCATGGTGCGATGCTCGTCAACCGTTTCTATATACAGATATATCACGACGACGGGTAAACGATCTTCGTATACACCCCACGAACTTTTTAAAGCAAATAATGATGAAGGTTTGGTTCCTTAAATATAAAGCATTACGAGCTGAATTTTAATTTACTAAAAATTATAGACTTTCCCAATATTTTCTAGTAGTTTTCGATCCGGTGTAATCCAACAACGAAGTCATAAAAATTCGGATTAGGTTAGGTTTTGTGTTTGGTTTAGGTGTCAAAGTCTCAGATTTACTTATAGGTCGGTTTTCGGCAATGTTTGCGTAAAATAATATTTTAGCGAAACCTAACCCAAATCTAATGCAAAAGTAATCTAAAACCTAACTCATTACCAACCCTCAAGTAAATTTGAGGCGTTTACATTCTGTTTTGGGTCCTTTGGGATGTTATTGTTTTGCCCTTTCGTCTTTTTCGACGAGTTCGACCATCAACTGTCGTAATTTGTACAAAACAGTAGCTTTTTATCCACACCATCGCACGGCTTTTTATACACACGCACGGTAGCTATAGTTTTTCACAAATATCTCGGGAAAATACGGAAAAGTTGTTGAAAATAATATTGAAAATATGTCCAGACAACATATTAAAAAATCATCGAAATCGGCCAGATACAACCTTCTATGTAACAGATTACCTATCTCCTGTATCTTGGAAACGCACGAATTACCAAAGCTGAAATTTCCCGTGGTCAGGCATACCTCATCTCTCTCCAAGATCCGTCAAAATTCATTTGAATCGAGCATCGGTACCAACAAAGGACCGGGGTAGGTACCGGGTATTGAACTTTGAGGTTATGTGCTTACCGTAGAGAGCCTCGGTTATCGGATTTTTTACAACGGCATAACAGCTACCGGCGAGCAATAGAAGGATCAGTGGCTGTCTGAGATGACCGCCGCTCATGTCGATCAGGGATAGGAGCCGCGCGACACACTTATTCGATAAAATTGCTGGTACGCCGAGCTAGCGTAAAGCTACAGAAAATCAGTATGGCGCAACAGCTGGCACCTTACAGTCGACTACATGCCCGAGCGCGGTACACATCGAGCCTCCTGTCGCGTCGCGTCGCTCCGTCTCTCTCGCGAGCAGCCAATAATCGAGGGCCTGGCCTGTCGTTGTCTTTGTCGCGCGCGCGATCCCGCTGTGTTCGCGAAGTGACCGCGAGGTGACGACGCAGTCGGCCCAAGATGGCCACGCTGGATCAATGAAACGCGAGTAATCGTAGTAAAAACAGAAATTGACAAGTGTGCAGGTGAACATCGGGCGTTGATTACGGTGTAAATGGACCATGGGGAAGGATCAGGAGCTGCTCGAGGCAGCGAGAAGCGGAAATGTCACCGTGGTCGAGAAGATTTTGGGTCAACGAGCGAAGAGGAGTGGTCCACTGGCAAGGTGGGTGTCACCGTGCTACACTTTGCTTTTCCTCGCTTGTTTCGCCGTTTCCAGCACTCTGTTTCACCTATCCGACGATCGTGTTCGCTCGAAACGCGATCGTTCTCATTGGTACCTTGCGAAACGGGCCGGACTCTCTGTCATCATGTCCGTGGATCACCGTTTATCTGTCACCGATCTCTGATGAATTTCTCCCGTGCGACGTTTTCTGTGCCACGAATGACAAAACTGTGTATCGTACGCTGTGCCCCGTATCGACGGGCGTTTTGAATTATTTCCTGTCGCCCACGACGCGTTTAGTTCCGCGTTTAGCGGCCTGTTAATCGGGAACAGGTAACTGTGTCCGAATGTAAACCATATCAAACGAGTCATTACGCGTACCGGTACCCGTGTCTCAGTGAAATTACCTACGCTCGATTGATCGCCGCATTTTTTCCAATTAATCCCGACGATTTCCAAGCGGTTCCCGCGCCGGTCGTTCTTGTTTTTTTTTTTTTAATCGCGTCGATTGTTGCCGCGTATGGTCGCCGCGTCAATTAAACCGCGAGGAACGTTTCTAAAGTGAATCGTACGCGGGCGGATGTTTTTGAACTTTTTTTTTTGTTTGGGCCACTGAACATTATAATTAACGTCTTTCGTTTTTTTCTTCTTCTGCTTTTTCTCCCTTCTCCTGCGCACTCTCTTTCTCTCTCTCTTTTTTCGTTTCGATCACGCGAGAGGTTTTCGCGGGTAGCGCGCTGTTAGACAGTAATTGGATTTACGGCGCGTATTTTATGAAAACTGGGACCGTGCTCGGGCGAGCTCGCGGGTCCTCGCCGCGCGCTCGTGCGCGACGCTTAATAATTGGGAATTTTCGTGTAACACGTTTAATACGATTCCTAGGTGGAAATGAACGGGCGGAAGGTAATTTTCCCGGCATAATCGGGCTTGCTCTGAATATCTGTCGAGAATAATGCGCCCGTATGTGTTCGCGCGTTATTGTTCGGTGATTATTCATGATTTCACCGTGACCATGAATCACCCCGTTCAAGCACGATGGACGAAGACGCATTCGGACAAACACGCAACGATTCGCCGTTGTCGATTATTAGAGTCTTTCGAACAAATCTTTAGGCGCGAGAAGAGAACGTTCTACGGCGGAACGAAACACCTATTTTTTGGGACACCGAATAGATATTTCAAAAAAATACAGACGATCTTGGAATCTCGTGAAAAAAAAATTGAAAGAAAATTCTCCAGCATCGTCGGACGCATCTCTAGATATAATGTAGCTCTCTCCGAAACAATTTATTCTTAAAATCAAACACAACAAAGACAATTTGTACGTCAAGTTATTTATTTTCGCTCTATTATTAAAATAATATACTTGAAGAATGTTATTTGATGAGCGTTGTCTTACATCTGATTTGGCTGTGGGTTTGTCTAGTTTATTCGTGCACAGCATTATTTCTTTATATGGCTATTAATCCATTTGCATCATTAGCGTATATATACGCTCAATTTTCCTGGTCACTATCACCGGAGCGTATATATACGCCCAATTTATTTTTTCGTATAATGCTGCAATATGAAGTTCTTTTACTTGTAGTCGTTTTTGTACTTAAAGTTTGCTGATAAAGACCTTCTTTTCATATTTTCTTGTGATGCAAATGGGTTAAATGAAACAATTTATGAAATAAACTTTGAAATTGCATACATTTTTATTGGTTCCAATTATGAATGTCACATAAGACGAACATAATAAATTGTATCGACTAGTTCTCAAGCGACTGGTTCGGTGGAAACTAGAATATTCGGAGTCGAAAACAGTTTTCACCGTGTCAAGTGATCGGTCCGGGTTAATCGTCCGTAGAAACGTGTCTTTTCATCGAACAAGACCGGTTAACATAAAGTTCTTGCATCGGAGGCCTGCAAAGCTGCTTCTGCTGGCCGGAAACGGTCCGGATACAAGTCCGCTCGAAAGTTCGCGGACCATTGTTGAAAAGAAACTTCCGAAAGTGGACATCACGACGAGCGTCGAACTTTCAGCAATCCGTGAACTGTGTCACGGCGAAGACGTTAAAAGAAACTGCGAAATGGTAATCGAGAAATGGATCTAATTAATTAAAAAGTGTGGCCCGCCACAGCTCGTTGTAATAAACCTCGGATGGAACGTTAGTTTGAAAAGGGCTGTTGTTGCTCGTCTCTTTACAGAGCCAAGCTGCTATTGTGCTAGCGATATCTTTATGGGGAACGATTTAATTAAATCCCGGTGATAACCAACGAGAAAAGTGTTCGGTCGTAGCGCGTCTGGAACCGGCACGAACCGTCTACGAGACTTATCGAGTCAGGCTATTTTCTATTTATGGGACAGATAAAGGGGCTTATTTCGTGGGTAGCTATTTATTTTCAAGGGTCAATGATAAACCTCCCGATAGTAGATCGTAGACGAAACGACGACGCAACGGTGCAGCCAAGCCGTAATATTTTTGTCCTTATCCGGGACCATGCGAAGATATTGACCCATCTATCTCGAACGGTTAATTATACGAAATAAACGGTGAGGAAATCATTTGCGCGTACGCTTCTTCAAATATCTTTGTACGGATAAGTCTCGCGTTAACAAGCTAGGAGCTCGACGAGTTGTAATTGGAGAGAATGTGTTCTTTTCTCATCGCGTTAATTTCCATAATCGAGTAGTAAATGGTAATATAATAGGCAATAATTAGTGTTCCCCTAATTATGCTGCCGTTAATAACCCGTTATACGCTTCTCTAGAAAGGCTGGGAGTCGTTAAGTTTTCATAACTTTAACATTTTCCATGAGCACGGTGGAACGGTACCGTCCATTAGTCGTAACACATTTTATTCCTCATACGATTTACATAACGCAACGCCAAGAGAGGTGTCTTCGAACGATTCAGTTTCCTTGGCAACAGTGATGGGATTGTGCAAAAACAGAGAGCCGTGTATGACTCGTTCTGGAGTAAACAACATTTAGCGTAATAACTTAGTCATCCTGTTCGAGCTAACGCAGCTTAGCAACACCGCCATCATGATGTTTAAAAGGCGTCATTTGAATACCTTGAAACTTCGTTTAGTTTTCGTCCGATGACACCGGCGTCAATTTTCTGTTTCCGGTAATTCGATGATCAGAGTTAACTAATTGAAGCAATTTCTGTATTTTTGTTTACAAATAATCAACACGACTGTGGCATTTAAAGATATTATTGTATCACATTATGTAAATATTATTCTTGTATACTATAAAAATAAAAGCTTCTCTTCCCATTTCAAATCTTCATGACGTACCAACTACTTCTTCATTAGTTGCTCGAACTGTCGAAATTTCTTAAATTAAATCCTTCTACAGGCTGTTCCAAAAGTGTTGCATTTCTTTGGAAGGGCTGATTCCTGACGCAATTTTAAGTAATTTTTTCCTTTGCGAAAATGTTCTCCGCGGCTTTGATAAGGAGTTATTAGCGAAAAACACAGACCAATCAGAGCGCAGATACAGCAGGCGGATTCTGTCTCAGCCAATGCCAACGCCACGCTCAGCGGGAGCTGTCGCCGAGCCGGGATCCCTCTGCTATAGCCTCGCTCTGATTGGTCCGTGTTTTTCGTTAATAATTCCTTAATAAAGCCGCGGAGAACATTTTCGCAAAGGAAAAAGTTACTTGAAATGACTCCGGGAATCTATTTTTTCGAGGAAGTACATTTTTGGGACACCCTGTATATATTGTTCGAGACAGTTATAAAGGATATGTCTAAAGGGTGGTCTAGCGATGCTAAACTACTAGACAGTGGATCTTTATGGAAAATGAAACTATTCTACCTGGATTGCAACAAACTGCAGTATAGAAGAAATTTATTTTCTTTCTTTATATGTACCCTGCACTCGGGAATTTTGTAAACACATGTTAAATGTCGCCTCAGCCTCGACATATGATTGCAAAGGGCAATAGGTTGAAAACAATATACCAGTATTTTTAAATTTTTCTAATGTTTCTACTGTTTTAAATTATATTTACCCATTTTTGTCATAAATACATAAAATCCGCCGTCTATGAATTACTAATGTACGATTAGGAAAATGAAAAGTAGAGATGGGACCAAAACCAAAGTGAAGATACCTGAAATAATATGCATCGTTATGTGTATTTGTAAGTAATCTGCGAATTTTGTACATTTCGCATAAGTTTTACCTATTTCATTCAAAAAAGCGATCAGCGTTATTAATAACAATAGTAGTTACTTGATAATGCAGTTTCCATTTTTAACTACAATTCAGTTAATTTGTAGTATTAGTAAATTTGTATTTAGCGGCATGAATTCGCTAAGAATCATTTTGAAGGAATTACATAGTGCTGATCACTATAGGGCATTCAACGTGTTCATTGTATGGGAACTAAATTGATGGGGAAATTTGTTTAATTGACAAAAAGATTTGTTATTGTGAAATTAAAATAAAGATATTATTAACATTTGTTAAAAGTTCCTCTGTATTTCATAAAATTAATTCTACAAAATACTGTTTTTTAATTCTACATTAACTTAGACAAAAAAGACTACTCCTTGTCGAAGATGATTTAAAAAAAAATCAATTTTTAACAACGTTACAGTTATTTGAACTTGAGTATATAATTTTTCATCTATATCTTCAGCTTCTTTTATTTATGAAAAAAAGAAAATGTTTTTAAAAACATTAGAAAATCCGTTTCGTCAAGGACTTGATAATAGTCTGATTCTCCACATTCTTGTTACTACAAAATTTTAACTAAATTGGTCCAGTAGTCTTTCAGACATTACCGATGTTAAAATTTCAATTATTGGCTTAACTTCACCTTGGCAAACCAAAAGTTTTTAACTTTTCTCTATATAATCCTGTACATCTTGACGAGAAAATTCCAAAAATCGAAGTTTTAAGGCGAGCAAAAGTTATGCGACCGTCTCCAAACGTGTTCACAAACTTCATTCGTACGTTCCTCAGGGTAAAAGTGCATTCAATTACTATTTTCATATACTGTAAAACGATTGATTTCTTTTCGTCTGTATTATAAGATGCACTTCTTAAAAATGTGACATTATAGATGAAACATAGTCTCTTGATTTAAAGTGCAAAACAAAAATGAGTGAAATATTACCCTAGGTTCTAGATGTTAATGGCGACAAGAAAGTCACCCGATTTATGTCTGTCGTACAAGCAACACAGTGTGTCATTTTAAAAACGCTCAATGAACATTGGAAAATTGCCACTATAAATGTTACTTCATTTATCACCCTCTACCGTTTAATCTTGTTATGCGTATATATATATAGTATTTGCAACGCGTAAAAGGTAGCTGCGCAGATGTTCACGTGTTCAAAACAACTTCCCCGCAATCTATGCAAATTGTAGATCAAATCGCGGGGAAGATCTCGTAATTGCGCGGTTGAATGATCGCAAGTGATTGAGCAGGTTCGATCGAAACGGAGGTCCAAATACAACGACTAGAAGTGTGCGAGAACCCGAAAATATCGGATCGGGTCGGGCCGGGCCGGGTTCTCAAAAGTATAAATATGCGATAAACTGAAAATATCGGGTACAAGGTACTCGGATCGGCTCGGGAATTCTCTTAATTGAATCGGGATTCTCGAAATTTCAAGACGATCTTCATTGGATACTGCTGCGCATTGAAAGTGTTTAATATGCAAAGAATAAGCGATCTCAGTTCGCGGTTGTATTCATAAAATGTGCTCCGGCAATCACGACATTTTTCTGTCAAGAGACATATCGATTAAGGATAGCGTGTAGTGCGAGAAGAAAATAATAACAAAATAATCATTGAGGAAATCAGCTGAACAGTCAAGGGACCATAAAACTGTTTTTACACGGAACTAGCAATCAACCCACTTCCATTTTCATTTTCGCGATGGCAGACAATATTTGAATAAAATATATATTTAAAAAAAATAAATGATTAGACTAAAAAAGAATACCATTTGAATTATAGGATATTTAAGAATATTTCGTTGTGATATGTCAGAATAACTGGAAGGGTATCAGTGTAAAGATTCAAGTTGCGGCTCTCCTTTTTCATTGGAGTACCCTAAGAGTCCAACGTTTGTTATCATACGATAGCGTTCGTTTCGTTCGTTTTCGTTGCTGGGAAGTATGCCGATAAGAAAATTAATACGATACGTTTTAATTAGTGCGACGATAAAAAAGACCCGTGTCACCTAACGTTGCGTTTCATAGTTCACGCTTGTTCCTTATAACTTTCCCATCATCTCCCGGGTATGTAATTATGCATCTTGTGTTCTTTAACACATATAGGATCACGCCCCGTAAAAAACTTTCGTTGTCAACAAGGTCCAAAATCTTCCAATTTCCACAATCGTCCTTTTGGGTAGCCGGCACACCCCTAGTTCTCGCACATCTGTAAAAACGACGGCAAGGTCGTGGACCCTGTGTGAAGAGGATCGTTCAGGCGATGGAGCGATTGATGGACGGGGACAATTAGTCGAAGCAGCCGGTGGCCTCGCGTCTTTATTGACCCAGTCCCGCGAATTTCTCGACAAAGGCGACTTTGTCGACGCTCGTCGCGCGTTCGTTAATTAAGTCACGACGCACCGGGACGGGCGTGGGGAGGGGGTGGGGGGAGACGTCGTTTGTTTTCGAGAGGGCTGCGCGGGTGCGTGCTCCTCGTGTACAAGCGGCCACGCGTGCTTCGAGTGCGTTCACGCACTTTAACACTGATTGTCGCTCGTGAGCAAAACCGCCGGTAAGAAAGAGTACACGAGGAATAGAACGCGAGGGGGGAGCGGTGGGAGGGGTGAGGAGGGGATGATGGAGGAGAAAGGCCGCAAGAAGCGTGCCCCATTTCCCCTGCGAGCCTCGCGAGAGCAGATGAGGCGAAACGGACGCGAGAAGGATGAACAGAGGAAGAGCCGAGCGCGAGATTCCTAAATGTATCGCACGCGGTGAACGCGCGTCGTCTCCTCTTCTAACAAATTGCCTCTTTTGCTCGTCACCAGCCGCGCAACTTGCCCATAACTACAAAGCTCGCCCGCGGCAACTTTCCACCAAAGCTTTTTACCCATCCTCCCATGGTTTTCGTTCTTTTTCTCTCCCTATCTCCCTCTCTCTCTCTCTCTCTGTCTGTCTGTCTCGGTCTCGCCCGTCACTCTTGCTGCGCCGCGCTCAGCCTTTTCGCCATCCTCCTCTCATCCGCCTACTCGACAAGAGATCAGAGGAAAGCAATATAAAATGCGCGACTCGAACCACACGGTGCAAACGACGCGACGCGAACAACGCGCGCCACGCCGGACCAGAAATATTTTGCGATGCTAATCGCGGCCCCGATTCGCCACTTGTTCCTGTGCCATTGGCCGCGAACGCGTTTATTCTCTGTTCGACCGGCTTTTGTTGACTTTCGATTGGCCAATCATTTTAATCACGGCTCTCGGAAACAAGGAAAGGCCTTCGTTCCTCGGGTACGATGGTATCTATGACCCCCGGGATTCCGCATGCCAGAACTCGTAATGCTTGCTGAATGCGAGTACAGTAACGCATCGATACTCCGAGAGAAGAAGATGGTATATCTCATATTTTCTAAAATTTTGTTGTGAAGACTGGTAAAAATATATTTTTCATGCCATCACTAGTTTTAGGCATGCCTGTTTTTTAATTGCGTTACTAACTTTATTAATATCGCTGTTAACCCTCCTCAGAAATAGTTGCATACAGTATTCTAGGATCACCCGTTCTTGCTTTACACTTTAGATCAACAAATTAGATTTCATCGGTAACGTCGTATTTCAAAGAAATACATCTCGCAACAGAGACAGAAAGAAATTGATCGTTTACAGAACGCAAAAATTGTGTCAACCGTTGATCCGCGTTTTTCAAAACATACAAGCGCACTTCAAATATCAGTAAATGCGAGTGCAAAATTCCAATTACAAAAATGTTCGATATATATACTATACGAATACCCCCTCCCCCCTTAAACGCACAACAATCGTTATGGGAAAGTGCCCGAATACCAGAAATTGTAATTACATAGTTTGGACATCACAGTTTTGCTTCACCGTGAACGGGATTAATCAAAGTACAGTGAATTCGCGATATATGTCGCCGAGGCCTGAATGATAAAGGTCGCGGAATTATCCCCACTACCGCGGAGTATACCCGTGAGGGGCCACGAAGCTCGAGGAGTGTAACATAATACGGGTCCGGTATATTGATGTGGGACCAGGAGACCACTACTAATCCAATAACACAACTTTTTCATTTTTCATTTTTTTATGGGACTTTCACCAATATATTTGTGAAATTGTTCTGATTGAAATGATACCAAATATGACATCATTCCGATGATATTTACTTGTGTAATGAGCGATGAAAGTTACTTCCCATTACAATTATATTAACGGAAAATTAGTGTATTAAACTTAGTGAACTTTCATCGTTCATTACACATGTAAATGTCATGGGAATTATATCACATTTGTTATAATTTTAATTAAAAAAACAAAACGCCACGAATATGTTGGTGGAAGTCCCATAAAAAAAAATAATGAAAAATAAAGAAGTTTTGTTATTTTTGTATTATGTTTACGCTTCTCGGCGACCGAGGCCACTCGAGCTTCGCTGTGCTTTTCTACGTTCGGCACTGCATCAAAGAATAGTAGAATCTCGTCTGCAGCATTTGCCGCTGTGACTTTGACCAATAAAATATAGGACGAAACTATTTACAATCCCCGGCGGTGAGCATCGCTTTCCTTTTCCACGCTCGGCGCGAATCAAAGAATCCTGGAAAATAAGCGACATCAAGACCCGTGCAGCTGACATACAACGCGGATTCACTGTAGATGGAAAACGCGCCGTGCTTGTGAATGTGTGCAGTGTCTATACTGACCCCTTTTTCCACGCTTCCGTGGCAATCAAATCAGTTTTGTCTCGTTCACGAGATAGTGTTAAATCGAAGCATTACAGGCTCCCGCAACAAGTCAATTACACTCGACCGATTTCGTTGTAACGCCCGTATTCGTCCTCCGCTGCTCTGGAAGAAGGAATTGATGCGTTAAACGATCCACGAGGGGATAATTAGCCGGCACCGAGGCATTCTGCCATAACAGGAACGCCGCACCGCGTCGGTCGGTGTTCGTTCCGAGACGAACCAATGGGCGGTCATCCCTTCGAGACAACCCCTGTATCACCTTTTCGAAAAGGTGTATGCGGGAGGAAGGACCTTTTGCGACATCAGCACGGGTCGTGCTTCTTCTCTGCTCCCCTATTATTCTTTCTACAACACTTTGTTCGTCTCGGCAATCTACTTCCCCCGGTTGCGTGTTTCATCTTTTCTCGTCCGTTGAGTTATCTACCTCCATTTATTACTATTCTTCCTATGTCGTTTTTCTTCGTTGAAGGAAGGGTGGTAATGTGCCACCCCCAAGTATTATATATCTTCCGAAAATCTGATCCATAACTGAAATTGCTTTGAATTTTTGCGCAAAATCTAGGTAAACTAATATGGTTATGTGTGATAAAAGGCCGGAAGTAAAGGGAAAAAAATTTCATTGAATTTAATATGTGTTATAAAGATAAGTCATTTTTGGATCTTTTACAAAACTGAGGGCAATACCCCCTTAGTAACATTTTGACAGTAACAGTAAATACATGCAACAAATTATTCTGTTTATATTCGCAAAAATCACTATGCCTTCACTGCGTGTCTATAATTTACATATAAGGCATTTGTTGCGTCCTCGATATCCCAAATTTTCCTCTATCAATTTAACTGTAATAAATATTTAATATTGTGTAGTATTATTCATCGAATATCGTTCAGTATTTTTTACAACGATTAAAGAGTATTTCAATAGCGAAGAAGAAAGTAAATTAAATATTTTTATATTTTACAAGTTCTATTTAAATTAGAACTATTACTTTCCAGAATGTTTCTCTATCCGTTACCACCAAACTTACAATTTTGAGACATTTTTTTGAAAAAGCTCTACAGTTTATGTTTTGAACAGAACCTAACAAAAAGTTTCATAACTTTTTCGATCCCTGGTTATTATAGGGGAGATTGAGGAGGTTTGATAGGTTTTTGAAGAAATAATTATGTTAAGCGACCCAATTACTGTGGGTGTACCAATTACTGAGCCTATATTGATTGTACTTATTTTTGAAGCATAATGAATACGGAAAAAGAGATATATAATATATTAACTGATTTTAAAGAAAAAATTTAATATTTCTTTTTTTTTCATATTAAACCTAATAAAATAAACTAATTTCTATCGTAATTTGTTTGTTGAAGAATATCTATTACAAATTACGTAAGGTTCAATTACTTTGGAAAGATGTAGTGCGAGTAACCTCTCTTGAAAGTATGTCTTATAAATATAACATAGATGTTATAAATATAACATAGATGTTATAAATATAACATAATATAATATAAAATATAATATAAATGTTCATGAATATAGAATTTTTTAATTCTAGCAACAATTAACATGGAATTCAAGTGTTGACGCATACAATGAGCCGCATACGTGTTCTTCCACCCTACGTATAAAAGAGAACAACTGTGAACTTTTTAAAAGTGGATAAAAAGTGAAAAGAATTAGTTCATTAGATGACAAGTAATTTCTACAATTTTCATACGTGGGCCTGCGTTAAACATTTAAAAACTTATTATGATGTGTTATTATGATGTGCAAACGGTTAAAATGGTGAAGAAAAACGCAGATTTTCACGATTTTTAGACTCAACTGTAATAAATATAAATATTTTTACATCTTTCGATACCTATCATTTTTTTTCTAGATTATCCGATCTCGATGAAATTTTCAGAATGTAGAAACAATGAGAGAGTAAGAGTAACTTACTCTATCCAGAGTAAGTCTGTTTCCCTACATATGAATCCAGTAGATGCACCAACTTAACTGGCATAATTAAACACGCATAATTTTTTAACCAGTAAATTCCTCGCCTTAAAACTTCGATTTTTGGCATTTTCTCGTTAAGATGTACAGGATGATATAGTAAAAAGTTAAAAATGTCTGGGTTGCCAAGGTGAAGTTTAACCAATCATATAGTTCTCCACTAAATGTCTTCTCTATAATATCGAAAATTATAAGCCGGCCGCATTACTATGCCTTTCTTTATAATTTCGTTTTATCAGCGTTTGCTGTTGTCTTGTTTCGCTGTTTTTCGATTTGTTGTTTTTCGGGTTTCAGTTTTATTGCTCTACGCTTCTGTTTCTTTCATCAGCCTCTCTCCTCCCGATCCAATTTGAACCTTCTCCTTCTCCACCGTCTATTTCGAATCCGTCCGTCTCTCTCCTCATCTTTCTACCTTTCTTTGTTTTACTATCAGCCACCCTCTGCCCAGTTCGCCTACTCTATCCGCCTCTGGCGCGGCGTAAGGGTGCGTTCGTACCGAGCACTCACATCCGCAGAACCGGAAAGGGCTGGGATAGAAGTTCACCCTTATCCCTCGGCATTTTATTGCTCCTCTGACCTCGAGTGCCGGGGAAAACCTCGTAATTCAATGACTCGGGGTTCCCCTGGATATTTCACTCTAAACGCTACTGTTATTGTTTTCGACATTTCATTCTCGTTGTTGGAAACGGTCACCTTTTATTAGTTTGCGAATATTGTATCGATTCACCGAAAATCATAATCTCGTGGAAATGGTGTAGTATCCGCCGAATCTTGCCGGTTCTTAAAAGTCAGTTCCACGGGGTAAATTTGTAAAATTCGAAAATTCGTCTTTTGAGAAGCCGGTTTTAGATTCTCGAATTAATATCGAAAACTTAATTAACTATCTTCGAGATTAAGTTCAGCAGACATTTTGTGGTTCTTGAAATTATATTTCCTGAAGAAGAATACTGAATGAAATGAAAATTTGTAAACGTAGACCTTGTACGGATGTGTATTTTATTTTGTTGTACTTTTATAGTTCCATAAATATTATATAACCGAAAAATTATTCCGACCCAACGGGTTTTAGTTGTGTCACTGTTTTTTCATTTATTTATGTCCATGAATATTAGAGAAACTGAAAAACTCTACGAATTAGTACGAATTCTATTAAATTCAATGTTTTTCATTTACTTGTAGTTACACAAACATTAAATGAACTGAAATATTTTAGAATGTGGATAAATATTTTTCCACGTTTTTGATCACTTATTTTTCTCTTTTTTTGATAATTTTTATCTTGCATAAAAATCCGCAATCTAGTGATAACAATTTTCTTCTGTTTTTATGTGATCTTTTATTATTTCCATTAGGGAAACATTTTGTTTTCCAAATTTATATAGCGTCTGGATGTTAGATTAGTTTTAGGATAGTTTCGTTTTGTACTGAATTTTTCCCATTACGTTGTTATATTTCGTTATTTTGCTTTAGACTCGGGGTTTGGAAAGGATTTCCTCTACATAATAATATTTCATGTATGCTAAACCGAACGGGGTTCTAGAATCAATTACGTCCGCTCTAGCGTGCTCTATCGCGTAAGAATTTAAGCAAGTTAAATACTAAAGCCCAGTTAAGTATAAGTACGTTTATAGCAATTTGAAATAGCATTTTTACGAATCTTGCAGTAAAGAAACTTCACGGTAAATAGGGAGAAGCGTGTCTAAAGTTTTGCTGAATGATATTTCATGTATGCATAAAATGAGAGTACGTCTTATTCACGTTCAGTCTTCAATACATGCCCGCGCCACACAGCCGTCCCTCAATGTTGGTATCAACCTCTTCTTCCTCTTTCCGTCCTCATTGAAACGCTTTCCAAGCTTTTTTTAGCCGTCTTTCACGTGAATCGCTCTGCAATCTTTTTTCTGCGATATACTCCCTTGGTATTTCCCATGATTGTAAAAATATTTCAAGATACGAAACACGTCCCTTGCAAACATGGCACACGAAGCGTTTTTTCGCTCGAATTAAATACAGTCTCTACTCGATAAATGTGCCGAATATCTAACCTATAATTGTCCCGGAATTATCTCCGCTAGCGCGAGGTATACCCCGTGAGTGCCCAGGAACCTCGACAGTAGTGTATTATGGATAAATACATTTATTTAAATATTCTAAAAGTTAAAAAATTTATAAAAAAATACTGATAAATTGGAAATTGGAAACACATTTTATTTTCAGCAAGATCGGGGTCCCAAACACATTGCCCATATGCCTCTCACACATTACCTACTCCCCCGCAATTCATCAGATTTAAAACCGACACAACACATATGGCGGGAACTCGCAAAACCGATACGAAAATACCACATTAGTCAAAAGAGCATTTCAAAAAGATTTTGAAAGAGAGGTGGAGTAAAATATCAGGAGATTTAATTAAAAATTTCATTCATTCAACGCTGAACAGATTATGTACAAGCTGTTACTAGTGCAAATGACAATGTTATGAAGTATTACTCAAAAGATTTATAATAATTAATGGCAGTGTACGAATACTTTCCGACAAAATATCTTTATGCAAAATAAAAATTGTCTGCATCGATTACAAAAAGCAGAAACCAAGTAGAATGTTATTTCTTCACTTGCTAATTTTAATAGAAAAACAGTATATTGACATTTGACAGTTTTAAAATTTTCCTACAATTTCAAATTTTATCTACTCAATTTTGTTATAAATGCATAAAGATCCGCAGTCTAGTTATAAGTTACAGAGGACTGTAATTGAGTTTTGTTTGTTTATATTTGTTACTGTTAACGTTGTTGTACAATATACAGTCAAATGTAGAAAATAATATAGAAAATGTCTCTGGCTAGACCCGTGTAAATATATCGAGTAAACACTCTACAACTGATATAAGTATTGTTCTCCAATATCTTCTATTTTATTCTTCAATTCACATATTTTCATACCCCTTTCTTAACACATTATCTACCAGCGATTGTTCGATAATTTTTTCAAGTTTATGGTCGAAGGCGCAGGACTTTTTAATTAGTCCTTCAACAGCAATAGCAACTCCAATCGTAAAACAACGAGTTACCCACAATTATGTGATCTAATTTCTTTTGCTATTATTATGCAAAAAGAGATTTTAAAGCTGCTTTTTGGTTCGGCACAATGATTAAAAAGTCTATTAAGAGGCCTCCGGTAGTGTTAACATTAATGTTAACCGAATGTGATCAGAAAAAATGTTTGCCAACGATATTGATCATGCGGTAACGAAAAAACTATTTTCTCGTGAATGATTTCCGTTAATGAATATAAAATTCCGGTCATCGATAATTATATTGGTTACTAGTAACCAAAAAATATTAATCGTTTAAAATGGTTAGTCGTAATCAGAATATTAAAACTTGATATTTTTTGAACATTTTATTTCGTGGGAAATTTTACTGAGCGTTATTGATACCTGAAATTCATTTAAATAGATATTTCACTGAATGACTTTTTCCGAAAACATTTTAAAAATAACTGTTATTTTAGATCTCTGAGAGTTTCTAGCAAATCACTAATATGCACCAGAATTAGATTTTACGACCACAAGAACCCCTAAAACCGTTCTGTTTGTAATTAATAGACTGCGGATTTTATGCATTTATGACAAAAATTTATGGGTGTAATTTGAAACAGCAGAAAAATTAAAAGCATTGGACAATGTCGACACATTTTTTACAACTTAATTAAAACCACAAAAGAGAGAACTAAATTCATATTTGGCTCCTCTGTCCTATAATTAATGCAAACAATTTTTATTTTTAATAGAGACATGAATTTTGTCCAGCTTTTTCTCGTCTGGCACTCAAACAGCCAAAAAATAACTGAACGTGTAATTAAGTGAGCCGTTTATTTTGAAAGTGGCCTAAGTCCATTTGTCAATTATTTTTTCTCTCCCGTAATTACGTGTACAACTTCAAGTTAGCTGTCATAAATAATATTTGCGGTTAAGTATATTCAATAATTTTGGACACATAAGTTTTCGCAGTTAGTTCAATAATTAAAACCATCATTTTGAAAGTGGCCTAAGTCCTTCGGACATTATCAAAAAGTGCCGGAAAGGTAATAACTTTATTCTAAATGAAATGAAACAAGAGGATTTCATATCAACAAAATTTTTGGAGGACGCAATTTTTAGAAGGGTAAAGAATTCTAACGGAGAAGCAGTAAATTGGTTAAAAATTGCTGAATGCGTTTTTTGAGAGATGAACCATATAAAATTTTCTATAAGATATCAAAGGACGAGAATGCGAAGTTTAAAATCCTGGATTTATTACCACGAAGGGGTAGACCAAGAAAGTTCGAAAATATTGTACTGACACCACTTTATAAAAATATAAGATGAATTACAACAGCGAAATACAAGGACGTGATGGACTTACTATGATAAAATACCACTGGAGCACCATGGAGAAGTCATGACTTCTTCCAATCCCTCCCGCATACACAAAATGTAGATGAGCAGTAAATTGTTACGTAATTTATGTAGTTAAAAAATGTCCTGGATTGCATAAATTGTGTTTTTGAAGTGTTGTAAAGATAAAGTAAATTGAGTATGGTTTTTTCAATTTGAAGCATTTTAAATTATGTCGAATGTACTTGGGCTCTTTCAAATTTTATAACGAATCTGGTTGTTAACTTTGAAAGTGTTTTAACTCCATTTTTGGTAAGAAAACACGTATTATTCACTTAATAATTCCTATTATTTTAATAGAAACTGTAAATTTAACTCTTTCAGATACACTTAAGCAGTATGACACATTGCTATCCTATACATACATTTTTTATTTTATTGAAACACAAACCCTTAAATATCTCAATTTAAGTACAAGTAGACTTAGGCCACTTTCAAAATAAACGGTTCAAGTACTCGACAACACGTTGAACGCGCAGGATACCGGCGATCGACGCGCGACGTCAACAATCGTTTCGTGCGGCTTCACCCCGATACTCTATTACGCCGCGTATCATCGTATCCGAACGCACGATCTACTTAAGCCCCATTAGGTATCGTTAATGCGACACTATTCTGCTTTGGTCCGTTCCACGAACTGGAGTAGTTCCACGCGCGAGCGTTTCTCATGCGGTCGCGATCATCGAGGCGGTGCTCTCTCTCTCTCTCTCTCTCTCCCGGGGTTTCCGCGTGGGCGGTAAAAACAACGGGTGCAATTATCCCTGCGGCGTGCGGCCGTTCGCTACATTGATCGTTCGGCGTCTTGATTAAAGCCTGCAAGAAATTGTCATTATAGATGCCTGACAGACGGCGGCGGTGCTTTCATTCGGCCCCCTTTCGTCGCCGGCGTAACGGTGCCCCGCGCGCCGGTTCCGTCCTCTGTATCTTTCATGTCCCCTCGATCCGGTAATGTTCGTAGACGTCGAGGGGCACTGGGCGATGTCCTTTTTGCAGACAATCTTCAGGGTTTAATTAAGGAACTTGGGCAAGCGGATAAACTCGATGAATGGGGCGGACGAGGCACGAGCTGGCGGCGCGACCGACGCGACGGAGAAAGACACGCCGAAAGTTGCCCGGGGGTGGAGCGAGACGCTCTAGGGTCGGAGGACGAAAGAAAGGAAGAGTCAAACGTCCCCAACTGGCCTACTGGAGGGGGGAGGGAGGGGGGTTGAGTCAAACGGGAACGAGCTGTGACCATTCCCGATGTGCTCTCTCGCGTGTGTAGAAGCTCGCGTTCAATTTGTATTCCGGTGTGTGTAGCTACGCTACTTGTCCCAAAGCCGAAGTCAGGGCAGAGGGCATACGGGGAGTTGTCCGTGTGTCGTTGACTTGAAGAGAGCCGGCTACTACCGCCGCGCCGCGACGGCCCGTTGTTAGGGCGCAGAAAACAAATATAAGCGCGACTCGGTCGGTAAAAAGCGACGCGCGGGAGGATAGTTAAAGGGGCCGTGGAGGGACGACAGCGGCGGCGACGACGACGACGACGACAAGCGTCGCGGCGCGAGCGAAACATGCAAAGAGAATCAGGGAAATCCGACACGTGCCGTCCTCCTCGCCGCGCTAGCTCTTTCCTATTCTTCTTCCGGCCAAAAGCTCCTCGAACTTCCAAGCGTTGCGGGGCACTCCGCGGAGCCCTCGAGTGTTCGTTTCTCTTTCTTGCCCAACCCCTTCCAGACTCGGGAGTCACCCCTTCACTTGACTCGACGAGCGCGTCGGGGGCCACAGTTTGCCTACGCAAAATCGACAGTTTCTCCCCGTTTTTGATCTTTAGTTACAATGGATTAGAGGTTCCTCGAGAGTCGCAAGAGCCGCGGCGACGGCGGTGTCGCCGGTTGCGGCGGGTCCCGAGACTTGAATAATCTCTCTCTCTCTCTCGCAGCTGCACGCGTCCCGTTACCGTGGCCCGATCATTTAAAGTGCCGGTATCTGAAAGCTTAATGACATCGTTGCTTAATGACGACGACGGCCCGCCGGCCCTTTGATCTACACCGCTCCGCAGAGAAAGGCCTTCGGTTCCCGTAATTGTTTTGCGTAAACTGAATGCACCGCTTTGATGCCGGAACCGACGCCAACGCCGATTCAGAACGTTTTCCGTTAACGAGGCGAAATCTCGGAGTTTTCTGCTTTCCCGTGCCGTATGGGATTTCGCGCGAAATTGTTCAGCACCGAAGTGAACCATCGACGAAAATTTCCGGATATTTCGGTCCGCCATCTTGATCCCTACTCCGATAGGGCGAGAACTTCTCTCGTCACTTGTTGGGATAATAGAACACTAATGACAACTGCACCGATATGTAAATACAGTGATTTCTTCATATATGTCGCCAAGGCTTCGATGATAAACGTCGCGGAATGATCCCCACTGCCGCGGGGTACACCGCGTGAGGGCCCGCGAAGGACGAGAGGTCTCGGTCGGAATTCACTGTAGCAAGTTTAGAAATAAAGAAAAAAGAAAACATTTTTAACACTAAACCTACCACGGTTAGAATGACCGGTTTTCTATTTCACAATTATTAAAATTATAAAAATGTTTTTTTAGGAAATTACTGAATTCACAAAGTTTAAGCAAACTCAATCTTCGCACTTCTATAAGACGCTTCACTTTTATATATTTTGTGCTTGGTAGGTTTAGTGTTAAAGAAAAGGGAAACCAAGATTGAAAGTCCAAATAAAAATAAAAAATTGAAAGTAAACAAATTTTTTTTAATTTTTAGAACCTACGAAGTTAAAAAAAAATTATAAATGGTAAGAGAGATTAGAACACGTAACCTTGGGTTACGAGTTCAGTACTTTACTACCTTCGTTAGTGTATCAAGATATTTCCTGGATATCATGAAATTAAATGTTAATTATTTTTATAAATAATGAGTATTGTGAAAAACGCTCGGTCTGCTCATTTTGGCTCTAATTTCGTCAGAAAAGTTTAATTAAAATCGACGTCCCAATCACTGTCACCTCTCTTTGTAAGAGTTTTACCAAAGTAATTTGTACATCATAGTGGCACTGATTGCATGGAAAAGTCCATTTTAAAAAATTTGTAACATACAATTGTCGATCAATTGCCTGAAACGCGCAGTTTTATAGAAATTGAACAGCGCTGATGAACATAGAGTCTGAAGCTATGCCTCAATCATTAATGACGACGCAGTTAATGTAAATATTATCTCTACGTAGACCTTATCTGTATCTATAGATGTAGAATGGAGGAACTTTGCAACTTAACTAATTGTAAAACAACAATTCATAGCAAATGGAATAATCTCACTTTCATGGTAAATACTTTCGCACTTTCAATATTATATTGATAAATTTAATAGTAATTTATAAAATTCATTTATAATTTATAATTTCTGGTTAACTTGAAGCTGAAACACTATGAGATTTTTTCAAAAGTAGAGGTACCTCACTTTCATAATAAACGGCTCATACGATGAGTTTTATTGCTGCGTTTGCCTTTAAACATTTTCCACACTGAAAATACGAATAATTACAACGATAGAAACTTACGTTATTTGATCCAATAACTTTGGCGGGAGGCAATAGTGGGGATTGGAAAAGTCTTTCTAAAAGTCAAGAGTAGCCTGCAAACGGCTCATTCCGAAATATAAATTAATGGATTCGGTGGGCTGAAAAAAAAAGAAGGACACTATTTTCGCAATTCGGTGACGCCGGGGACCAAGCCAGCGAGAAAACGACGCGTAGGAGATGGCAATATTTAGTTTGCTCGATTAATACACATCATAACCGACGCTCGAAGGCTCGGTATTTGCTCAGTTCTCGTATCCGTCATATGAAGACCGAGACGTAAAAATATGTATGTATGTTTGCCCTCGTCCTTCGGACTGTCACACGCGTTACTCTCGCGCACGATATTAGAAACGTTCGGACGCATCCGCCTTATTAATATCGCATTTTCCGCCTGTACCGCGGCGCGCAAACAGGATTCCCGCTTGCTCTGTCATAGCGATATTGCTCGTTGGTAATGGTTTATTAGATTGATGATTGTTCGCGGATGTTCCGCCGCTTTTGATCTGGAATCGGAATAGCGGGATCGACGTTACACGGGAACAATTTAAGTGTACAATCAGTTGATCATACAAGTCACTGTGATCCGAGAGCTCCGTTCGCCGGTGTTGTTCTCGAAAGTGTTACACAATCGTAAACAATATTCAATAACACTTTTTAGCGAATGATATTTACCTGGGACGAGCGTTCGCTGAAAATTGTTGGTCGTGGACAAACGTTTGGAAATCCCCGTGTTTGTCAAAGCGACGCACCGTCCGTACAAACGGCCGTCTATGGCAGAATAAAAATTCCACGAGCGAACGTATAAAAATGGTCCGTGCGCGATCACAATTTAATTCTCTACGATGTAAAGGCCGCTCGAGCAGACTACGAAATCTGATAGAGACACAAAAATGTAGCTCTCAATAAATGCAGTTAGGCGAAACGGTCCATATCTCGTTACTACACCGATGCACTACGATAATTCTTCAGCATCGTGTTAAACAATAGGAAAAACGGTCGACCATGTTCCAAACCAAAGAATTACGCGATGATTACAAACAAAAACCGAATTTGTTTTTATAAATTTTGTATTTTTTTACATTTATTTCGAACCAATTTAGCATATCTCAGATGCCGAAGTCTGTACGTAGATCTTATCTC
>CM052120.1:12619055-12651801 GCA_028454245.1 Halictus quadricinctus | reverse complement strand
GTTCTCTCTTTATTTAATCAAGCTGAACCGATGATCGTGCATGGCGTTCGATCAACACACGGGGGTGGCGGCCCACGCGTTTGCAGCCGGTGTCCATGAAATCTATTTTATATTGCATTGCAGATCAGGATCGCTGTTAGATTATTCATGATTCGCGGAACCCTGCCGAACTAGTGTACACTCGGCTTCCGAGCGCGTACACGAATCGCACGATTAATTTGTGTTTGAGGTACGCGACCGAAAGAAAGCTTTAGCGGCTTTTATCCGACCCCTTCTATAATATTCCTTCAGTATTAATCGTGACACATGATGATACGTGTACAACCAAATAGGGGAGGGTAGTAAAATTTGGCTATTATCTTGTGGAAGAGAAATGCTTGCGCTGTTAACAATAGTCGACTGTGAATTGTGCTTTTGATCACGTTTCAGTTATGCCGCTTGGCAAAGGGAACTACTCGCAGTGTTATTAGCGGTTTTGAATGACTATGAATTGTATAGTAGGTCCAGTCCAAGCTGATTCATGTTTGGCTAATCTAGTTCATATTTTTTTACTGTGTTGTCAAACACGTCTTTTTGGACGGTAGAAAATTACGCTGTAGGGCTCCGCTCGTTGAGCGACGCGCGACGGTCACTACATAACAACATGGCGGCGCCCTTACCTGTCAAAAACGCCTGAAAATCGTACGCATAACTTTTGAACTAGTGATCTCCTTGGATTGAAACCTGGATTTTCGTCATCTTCTCGCCAAAATGTACAGGATTACATAAAACAAGTTAAAAATTTCTGGTTTCCTGAGATAAAGTTTAACCCAGCATGTAATTTCTTCATTGATAAATTAAAAGAAGTGGATCCAGAGACTGGTAAAAAGCAGCTGTAAAACAAATAAATTCTTTAAGAAACTGCTTTCGGAAGGAACTTAAAAATGGTGAAGTTGAATAAAGCATAGGATATGTGTTTTATTCGGTATAATTTCTCCCAAAGCTTGAGCAGATATTGCACCCACGTGTACTTCAAGTTTTCGTAATTTTTCCCCGTTGCCAAAAAACACAAAGTTGCGCTGAGGCGTTTATGGGGTGTTATTGCTTTTCTCATCACAGTATCTCTTTTCATGGTGAATCGAGATATAATCTGAGACAGTTCATCGTAATCGTCTCCTCTCATACGTAGGTAATTAAACCAATCTTGAGGTTCTAATCTTAATTCGTTCAACACTTTGCACTGGAAGCTGTTTGGGTTTTAGAATACGGACATTTCATCTAGTCTAGAATATTTTTGTTACTATTTCCTTTTTCATTTTGATTTCCATATGAAATCAGGTGAATTTACTTACTCGTACCCTGCTTGAACGTTTAGCAATTTATAAAACACAAAGTCTTATGTTAGTAACGTAGGAATTGAGCTAAAGTTCCGGAAATCGGTCAAATCTGATTGAGCTGAAATTTGGTAAATAGGTTCATTTTGCATTAAAGACATGTTTCCCAAAAGGATTTTTGTCGACTCGAAAAAATGATTTTATTATACTAATATCATTTCCTACCTTATTGGACATTCACTACAGCGAATTCTGCCCTTTTCAATTGACGGAACATATGTTTTACATCCCAAACATAACCCAGACCTAACAAAAATTCGTCGGTAATGTAGAAAATGATACTAATATGACAAATAATTTTCATTCCAGTCGTCAAAAATCCTTTTGGGTAATATGTTTTTAATACAAAATGAGGCTATGTGCAAAATTTGAGCTCAATCCGATTAGACCGATTTTCAGAACTTCAGACGGGAATTGTTTTCAATTACAGTATAGTAATTTGTAGCGGTTCCTTAGAGAGGGCAGTCGAGTGCAAAGGGCTAATAATTGGATACGGCTTAACCCTTTCGAGCCAATTGGTACTCATATATACCATCAGTGCTTTGAAAAAGACTGACTCTTCTGTTTTGCATTATTGGTGGTTTTAATGTGTACCAGTCCGTTCTGTTCGTACCGTCTTGAAAGGGTTAATTCTGCTTTCCTTAGTAATCAATGTTTCCACCGCTCCGTTTGAGATCTGCGCTTATTTTTCTTTTTCTTTATAATAGTAGCCACTGCAGTTAGGGTTACCGTCTTTACATCGGTCATGTTCTTTTAAGACTTGCAAGAAAATCTATACACTAAACCAATGGTTCTTAACCTTTTCAGTGATCGGCACCCCCTTGAGAAATGTGTTTCTATTTCTTTATTTAGGAAGTTACATTTGTTGCAAGATAATTTATTTATTGAAAAATAAATTTTCCATCGAAAATTTAGAAACTGCTCTCGCATCCCAGGTTAAGAACCACCGCGCTAAACGTATCGTGGATGGTTGCAACTGTGTTCCGTTTTGCGTTATTTATTTATTATTGCACAAGTGAAAGAAAGAATAAAGAATAAAAATAAAGAAAGAATCTTAACACATGATTAGAAGCTCGGTGATCCGCAACTTCGCCGAACCAAGACGACCACTCCCTTTGCTCCTGTGTCTGAGAAACGTAAGTCACCTTTTCCCGGGAACCGTTAGTGTTAAGTACCGGGTAACTCGGCCCTAGCATTGTATCGCAGGAACAACAATGGACTCGTTTCAGCTAACCATAACGACGTCGAGCCATTTGCAGCGTTGCCCATTAGAGCCAATCAGAGAGCACCGCGTTGCGTAATTCCGTCGAATACGATATGTACGTCCTCCGGCTGGCATGATCCGTCGCAACCCTCTCCTGGTTACACGTCCTATATTACCATTCTGCCGATCGCCCTCTCATTCCTCGCTGAGCCTCAGCGAATGCATTCGATCGCATTGTACCGTCAACAGCTCTGTCCATCCGTGCGGATTGCTGACCGCCACTCGATTACGAGGATCGTATTAATCATTACCTCTGAAACGTACCGACCTAGATCAGCCCGGCTCTCACGGGCTAGCCGAATCGCGATTGCTCGGACCATCCCAGAATGTTTAATACCCTTTCATGCCTGAAAGTGTTCTGTCGCTTGATAAACGCGCCCGCGCTTCGGATATATCGTACTCCTTTAACGGATTTGTTTTCAACCACAGTTAAGGATCATCGTTGGCTTCCAGCTTGTCGGCCCCCTTATTTTTCTCTGACTTTGAAACCGCTTCCTCCTACCCGGAGATGAAAGCGGATTATTAACCCCTGTACATAACAGGATCCTCGTTCATTTTTGATGCGCATTTTCAGCACAACCAATTGCATTTTTACCATTTCTTTTTATTCAGAAGTGTACGATTCATCTTAATTCTTTGACCAGTCGAGACTAGCCAGCGATGTTGCTGAAATAGTCCGAATTTCTTTTCACGTATATGAGCAAATTTATGTGACTGAAGTGTCTGCTAGACACAGATCAACCCTTCAGGAACAACGTCGTCTGTGCACCTTCACTCACTGTAAAAAGCGTTTCGAAATTCATCACGCGAGATCAGATTGTTAGGTGTGATACACTTTCAAGCATTACTGTTTCTTTTCTAGAATTTGAAAACGTCATCACGCATTCTTTGTGCTGAAGAAAATACAGTGAATTCTCGATACTTGTCATTAACACGGGTCTTGTCAGCGTCGTGTAACGTCCAGGAGATATACTCGAGCCGTGTTATGTTTACCGAGGCTTCTCGCGCTTCGTGGGATATACCCTGCGGTAGTGGGGATAATTCCGCGACGTTTATCATCCAGGCCTTGTCGACATATATAGAGAAATCACTGTACAACAGAACAAGACATTTAAGAATGGACACAGGAATATGTGCAACTTCAAAGTTACACGGAGTTGAGGGTTAAAAAATAATAGTTTAGAAAAGAGACGGTCTGCCAATTTGTAATTTGTCAGCACAGTTTACACATTAACGCGAGCAATTTTACAAAAGGTTCATCGTCAATGTTGAATTTGATTTGCGCGTTTAACGAAGGAAACGAATTCGTTTAGACTCGTCTCCTACCTCGTTTTCGATCTGGTATCCACGTGTACCGCGTTTAATAAGCTGAGAATACATCGACGGTGTGACAGGTGAATTGTATTTGGCAACGCGAGCGTTTTGAAATTTATTTCGAGAGAATGAAACACAATTCGGCGTTGCATGAACGATTGGTAGATCGATACGAGCGATAAAACAAGCTTCCCTATGATAACAAAAGAGATATTTCGCGGTGGATGAAAAGAATTTCGACAAATATCGCAGCGAGCTCGTCCCGCCCGTTCGATTTACTAGTATTTACACAAATAATCGGCGATGGTTACATGGCACGGTAAAAATGTCCAGTTAAATAAACGATATTGTAAGCACGAGTCTTTGTTATTTGATTAATTGAACCGTTCAATTGGATGATGCAAGATTAACTGGATAATCGTTTGCGCCGGTGCTGTGCAATTAAATAACGGGAATGAATTTCGGTGCCTGTTATAAAACAATTCTTTCGGCCAGATTTTCGCTAACGCTTTTATGTACACATTTTTTGTGCATTTCGTTATTGTGATTCTTTAAACAGTTATTTACCAAACAGCCGAGTCGAGGGGCGACCATTACAATGCCAGCGAACTTCAAACATGTTTTCGTTGTATTTGTCGCAATAATCGTGGAGGTGATTCGACAGATTGAAATTGACTACGCGCGATTATATTGCTTTATCGCGCTGCGAGTAAACTGCGGTTCTTCGTACAATCCTAACAGGTTCCAATTAGTACAAATATGTATGTTAATAAAAGTACAGTGAGACTTTATCTGTACAAACCGTTTGGCGGCAAGAGGATTCGGATAATAGGAGTTCAGCACAGCGTTTACTCGATAACTGTCCAAAACACGGGTCTAGCCAGTGACATGTATCGGCTAGGAGATACTATTCTTTGATACTATTCTCTAGAGGCCTCGGTTCGTGGACCCTCACGGAGTATACCCCGCGGCAGTGGGGATAGTTCTGGGACTTTTATCGGCTAAGCATTTGGGACATATATAGAGGAAACACTGTAATTTTCTGGTAATATCTAGATCTAATAACTGGATTTATGCTTACCTATTTGAATGCACAGACAGTGGGAGGACAGTTTTTAAGCGGCACGTCGCGACGTGGTCTAAAACGCGAAATTCAGTGACATTTTGGTATAACTTCTAAACTATTGAAGAAATCGAAGTGATATTTGGGGTGTAGAATATTAACAAGTAATCTTTCTCAATGGTGCATAATGCACCATACTTGTTGTTTGTTTAATAGCTTTTTTTACTATTTTTTAAATATATTTACAAATTTAACGACTTTTAGAAACACATTCAGCTTAGTAAATATATTATTCCTCTAAATTTTTGAAAAATCGCTCTTTAAATAAAATTTGGTTTAGTGCCTAAAGTGTTTTTTAGTCGTCAAAGAGTCCCGACGAAGAACCCGAGAACCTATGCGCATAGCCGCACGGACGCGGGCGACTTTAAACAATAATAACCCGTGATATGGGACGAGATTGGAAATAATTTTTGCACTATTATATAGAAGAAAGTGTGCTGAACATATTCCGTTGTGTAAAATTCCATGATCCCTTCTGTATTAGGAGATATACTGAACTAATGGACAAAGTATACTGAGGTATCCGAGGACCTATGCGCATAGCCGCACGGACGCGGGCGACTTTAAACAATAATAACCCGTGATATGGGACGAGATGGGAAATAATTCTTACATGATTGTGTAGAAGAAAGTATGCTGAAAATACTCCATTTTGTAAAATTTTGTAAATCTCACGAAGCCTTAAGAATTTTGAAAATTTTCTACCTTACATTTGGCATAACATGTTTAATACGTTATGAATAGTAATTTTTAATCGACAATGGTAATTTACGGCTTACATATAAACCTTCCATTTAAAAAAAAATTGGAAGGAAAATATTAAAAAGGATCTCAAAGAAAAAAAGCAATTTTTTCCAGAGAAAGGCTGTCTTCAAAACTTCCAACTTTAACCGTTTATTACAGTAATAGTATTTATTAAATTTTATTAATTTTTTCAATTTCCAGGTTGATGGATATTTAGAAAGCAATAAGCATTCAACATAAGTCAATATGAGACAGGTGATTTTTTGACAAAATGTCACTAAATTTCGCATTTTAGACCACTGTGCGTCGCGATCGGTTAGTTAGTAAGAACGAAACCAAAATTCATCATGCGGTTGCGAGTTTCCATAAGACACTCGTGTCGCAACGATCCAGTTTTTTCATTCCCTTCGTAGAACCGTTCCCCCAAAGTGCCCCAAATTTTCATCCCTCCGGCACTGGTTCCCACCGTCCTCGCGGAGCTGCGAATCGGAATTGTATTTAACGCTTTGCTCGGCCAATTCGTTCTCATTCAACATCGCGGCGTCACGTCCGTAATCCGGCTGGTAAGCCTTTAAAATAATCGACGTTGTCGGACGAGTCGCGCGAGGGTACGGCGGACAGGGGTGGTTGCTCCGGGGGTATCGGGGGTTGGGTAACGAGGGCTCTCGAAACGGCCGGATAGAAAATCGTTCGGCGATCGTGCATCCCCGCGAAACGGCAGTCACATTGTAATCGGGTATAACGTCGGTTTTTCTATGCAGCTTCGCAGCCGGTAATCGCTTTAACTGGCGCTCGCCGCTTATAATGCGATCGCGTCGCGATACACAGTCCGATGGATGCATTTTCTGTCGCTGGTGACGCGGTCCTCGCTCGATCCGCTCGATCTCCATCCCACATCCCCGGCCTCCTCGTCGATCGAGGCAACGCGCCCGCGTTTTATCCGGCGAATTTTGGTTAAACAGCCGACCCCCTCCCCTCCTGCCCCTCCCCGCCTCGCTGCTCCCAATCGCCGTCGTTGATAAACGCGGAGGCTGCAGCGAGCACGCGTGGAAACATTCAGCCCGCCGCGCGTTTACACGCGGATACGGATCGTGCGTGGTCTCCGAGTGTGTACGCTCGGTGTTTGCCGCTCGGTGTTTGCCGCTCGGCGATGCACGCTCGCCATTTGTCGCCTCGCGTGGCTCGCGGAGAACTATTCACAGATGCGTCAATAATAAGGGAGCCGAGGTCTTTGCCGAACTGTCATGTCGACGCGTTGTTCGAACTTTTTATTCCGGCGGTTTCACGTCGTCGAACGATGTCACGTTCATTGTCAGACACAAAAGAAAACGAATGACAAGTGTATTCCAGTAAGAATTTTCTTCTTCCTTCATTCCTATTGCTATTGTTTGCATCGTATAGTAATATTCTATACAGTCCTACGCCTTACTTAGTGCCACGGTTCAGAAAATTTCAATAAGAACTCTTCACGCTGCGACAAAACTATAAGGTCGTCTCTCTGCTTAACCCATTGACTGCCAACTACGAGATATCTTGTAGTAAGCGTCTGTACCAAAACTGCCAGCTACGAGATATCTCGTACGTGGCACTCAGCACAGGAGTCTTATTCTGTGACGCCAGCCACGAGTTATCTCGTAGTGTTTTTGTTTTCAATAAAAATACTGTAAATGCCATTGCAATATTATATCAGTAACTTAATATTATTATATCTTGTAAAACTTCATGTTCTTTTTAAAATAAAGCCGTGGCATCCAGGGCAAGACGCGCTTTTGCGTGGCAGTCAATGGGTTAACTCCGACGGATGAGCCTGGGTCTTTATTTATATTTTAATCCAGAGTATCAAAATCGTCATTTAATTACTCAGTCTCTAGCAATTAAAATGTATGAATGCCTGTTAACTAATATGTCTACAAGAAGCACCACCAAAAATATGTTTAAAAATTTGCTAAATAAAGCAGTGAATAGGCCCTAATGTTATCAACTGTAAAATTGTAAAAATGGTCCGCCTTCCGAATGCTAACCCAGGATTACAGACGCCTGTACGATAAGGGCCGTTACCAAACATTAAACGACCATATTCGGCGAACGAACTCAACCATCAATTGCAGCGAGTCTTAGAAAGTTATCAGAGTCGCGCAGATCATCAAATTTTTTTTTCCCTTTTTTTCTTTATTCTGAAGCACCTTCGGGTGCAAATATATTAACAATTTCCGTTCGTTCTGCTTTTTAACACTAAACTTATCACGGTCAAAATGACCGGTTTTCTATTTCATAATTATTGTAATTATAAAAACGTTTTCATAGGAAATTACTAAATTGACTACTTTATTGAAGCACATATTATGATGGAAATCGTACAAAGTATAAGTAAATTCAATCTTCTCTCTTCTATAATACGTTTCATTTTTATATGGTTTGTGCTTGGTAGGTTGAGTGTTAATGTCCCTATTCGCGTAATTATTATCGTATAAATCTCAAATCGTACTTCGAGACTCAATTTATAAATGGCACTTTTTCGCATCGAAACTCATTTGATGCACGTAGTCGCCAGGTCGCCAAAAAGTTGTTTATCGTGAGGAACCGTTGATTCAATTTCACCTTGGCAACCCAGAAATTTTTAACTTTTTTTTTATAATCCTCTAGATTTCTGCGAAAAATTCCAAAAATCCAAGTTTTGATGTTAGGAATTCACTGGTTCAAAATTTATGTGTAATGTTTAAGCATTTTTGTCGGGTAAGGACGCCGCCATATTGGTAAGCACTGAAACATCATCTAATGAGCGGAACCGTATAGATTATTTCCTTTCCCCGATGCAAATCCTATCGAAAATAATATTTCGAAAATAATATTTCCTATCGAAGCAGAAACTTCAAGGAAATCATTAATGCATATATTTTAATTAAAAAGCTATGGAGGTCGCTTTCTGTCTCGTACACCGAAAAATTGGTTGAAAACATGCCGAGACTTTACGAAGCTATAATCATTCATAAAGAAGATCGAAAACGAAGCATCAAATGACAAGATTTGAATCACTTTCCAATCGATTGCCCACGGTATGCGGGACACCCTGTAAATATTCAATTAACAGCAGTGGCTAATAGTAAATATTGTAATCGTGTTTAACCACAGATGTATCTATACAATCTACATCAAGTATCAATCTATACATACAGATTAAAACTATTTATCCATAGGTGACTATAATAAATAGGATATACTAGTCTGAGGAAGAGTCCTTGTTTAATTTTCAGTGCCCACTAAAATGAGAATGTGTAATAGAAAATACATGCAGGATTTGAAATAATTTAATGAATCATTTCTAAAATATAGTGTCAACTGTTTCAAAATGTCTGACACTTTCTCTCGTCACGCAGCGCACTGCCTACTTTCAGTTTACGTCTTCTTGAATGCGTCATATGTGTGAATATTCAATTTAAATTTTCTAATTAATCGTTACACGAACTTCACACTCTCCCCCCATCTCTCACAACACTCATATCCTTAGAACTAACATTTTTATAATATTTGAACTCTTACAATTCTATACAGGGTGTTCCAAAAATGTTGTACTTCCTTGAAGGGGGCGATTCCTAAAGTCATTTGAAGTAACTTTTTCCATTTGAGTAACTCGCCAATTCGCAATCCGGCTGCTATAGCCGCACTCTGATTAGTCCATGTTTTTAGTTAATAACTCTTCAACGAAACCGCGGAAAACATTTTCGCAAAGGAAAAAGTTATTACAAATGACCTCGGGAATCACTCTTTTCATGGAAGTACAACATTTTTGGGACACCCTGTATATTTACTTCTTATGTTATCGATATGGTCTCACATTCTTTTCATGTCAAACAGTGGACCTACAGGCTTTGAACGGTCCTACGTTTGAACGATTCCAAATTTGGATAAAAATGTTATAAAAGCTAAGACACAATTTTTACGTATAGACTTAAGAAGTTTTCTGTAGAAGTCAATTATTGATATTCTTAAAAACATACAAATGGTCGGATTTGTATGTCATTCGTCGACATATCTCGATTCGAAAAATTAAGGTGATCTTAAAATCTCTGAAACGCCTCCATAAAAGAAAAAACACGTAGGATAAGTGACCCAATTACTGTAGGGGTGGTAATTACTGTGCCTATATATTAATTATACTTATTTTTAAAGCATAGTCAATATTAACACTAAACCTACCAACATTTCATGTATACCTAATCCTACCATGAGCGGTCAAATGACCGCTTCAAAAAAAAATATGTATTTTAATATAGAAAGAGATTTTAGCCAATTGGATAGTAAACAAAATATTTTTTTCTATTTGGAAAAGTTTTATTTACATTTATGTATTTTCAGCACATTCAAGTCAATAAGTTACATGGCGATACAGTAACGTTGTATACAAGACATTCTAAACGAAATTTCAAAAGATTTTAATGAAAATGATTTAATATCTCTTTTTCAATATCCATTATGCTTTAAAAATAAGTATAATTAATATAGACACAGTAATTGGTACCCCGACAGTAATTGGGTCCCTTACTCTACATTGTACATTTTAAATTGAATTCTTCGCCACTATTGTTTTGTTAGAAACAGAATAATCCCTCTTTTTTAATTTCTGTCAAATCAAAAGAATGCTTCTTTTCGATAGTATTCGAGGAGAGTAACGAGTGTAAGAAAGAAGAGATTTAAGAATGCCCATCTCAAGACTAGTGGTTTTAGCGTAAACGGATTGTTGGAAAGTTTACATCGTAGATAATTCTAAAAATTAACCGGAGTCTCTAAAATCAACTCAAATGCCCCCACAAGCGACACAAGCAGACACAGTATCTATCCATTACACAACAACTACGATCGCAGTTTCGAGTCCTCGTTTCACCCGACGCAACATCCGCGCGCAAACAGCGCTAACATCGTAGCCGAAGAAATGGAATCAATATCCCGTCATCGGCACAAAGTCGGCACGAAAACATCAATTTCCCGATCCCTCGTCGACACCGAACAGCATCCTGCGACAAAAAAAAACACGAAAAGCTCGAAAGTCCTGCGAAAAAAATTGACGCTCGCGTCGCGTAATGCAATAAGTGTCGCGCAATTCGATCAGCTCTCATCTCGTTGATTAGGTTCGAAAGGGTCCGGCAATCTCCACGGTCAAACAGAGCGGCGGACTGTTGTGCATGTGCGGGTGCATCGCGCGCTTGTGTGTGCGTGTAGGTGCGAGCATTTTGAATGTTGGATAGGCGCGAGACTGGTACGGTGGCTGTTGCGCAGAACTTGATCGCGTACGCTCACGTTCTCGGTATAGTCGGTTTCGGGTCGGGTCGGGTCGGGCCGGGCCGGGCCTGGCCGTTCGCGTGTGTACGCGAGAGCCGAGTGCACGGTCCGAAGTGTACACACTGAACGCGGTGGGACACGGTTGTGTACCGATGCACACACTACGATGATTGCGTTCACGCACGCATTTCACACGTTCGCCACGATATTTGGCGGATCGGCCGAATGCTGCGCGGCTCGCCAAAGGAGAGAAAGAGACCCGGGGGCTCGGACGGAGGGCCGGGCTGCGGGAAGGGATTGGGAACGGGACTGGAGTAATGTCTATTATCGGATTCAATATCGGTGCTCTTGGTAAGCCAGTATACAAATACCCCTATGGCACGGTAATAACAACATAGGTGCACGTGAATCCGATTCTCAGCCACGAATCCTATATGCGACGGATGGCTGCGGTCACTGCAGTCGGCGCACGGCTACCAGACAGATACAAAACGAAACCCGGGGCTTCGCGCACCCTATCAGCCGAAATGGGAAATGCAAACGGCAACCTGGCCACTTTCAGCCGGACTCCGATTCTGTTACAGCAACCAGCGGCCCTGGCCGACGCCAACTTAGCGAACAGATATTCTTCGATATCTATTCTGGGTCGCAGACGAATTTTCTTGATCGGTTGCCGCGTTGTAGGTCGAGAACGTTTGATTGCCCTTTGCGGTCCGTGTGTTCTCCTCTTTATCGTTTCCGAACTTACTATGTAAGAATCTTTATTCAGAAACGATTCTGGCTTTGTACCAGAAGTCGGCGAACGCAATGACTTCGATAGCGTGCTTCTCAATTGCGGCAACGTGAACTCAGTTTAAGTCATATTTCACAAGATGTAGAATCAAATTGATCATACACAACGCAACACAATTTTATCAATCCAATGGCATTTTGGCATTGAAAACCGTGCGTGTTGCACAATATGCCGTTTTATCGATCAATACACACAACGACGATGATTCTCGACTCGTTCAATTGTCAGTTAACCTGTCATTTCCATTATCACACTTTACGTTAAGAATTTATTACCATGATCAGACACTATGTTACTACCAATCTTTATACATTTCATTCTACAGCATTATGATGACAGGTAGTTAAATCGTATAAAACTTATGACTACAATTTATTTTTATCTTCAATAACAACCAAGTCACAATTGGGCCAGTTACTAGATACTGTATAATCATTGCGACAATTGTGGGGGTAGTCATTGCAACAGAATGATTAATATGTAACATCCACCAACTGTTCACGGTGTGAGGGATCAGAAGAAACGTCGTTAATAGGCTTCATCATTGGAGAATATGGTGATAGAAATAGTTTGCCGTATAGGGGCTTGGATTGTCCAAAACCAACGACACTTTTTCCTGATTATCTTTATTTAATTTTCACAGTTTACTAAGAAATTCGCAAAAGGTACTTGAAGCTAACCGTAAATTGGGTCGAGTATAAGTGGCTAGGAAATGGCATTGTGTTATTTCACTCTTGAGTTACCAGAGAAATTGAATTTTGCATGCGAAAGTGAAATGTGAATTTGATTTGTAAGAAGATGAACTTAGTCCGTGTAAGGATGAATTTGATTTGTAAAGAGGTGAATTTAGTCTACGTAAGGGTGAATTTGGAGTGCAAAACCAACTATCCAATTATGTTCATGTGCGTAGCACAGTTGAGAAATACTACAGCTGCTCTTTCATACCATTTAATTATAACATTATTAATAAATATGGAAATTGACTTAACTTTACCTCAGAAAACCAGAAATTTTAAACTTGTTTTATGTAATCCTGTAGATTTTGACGAGAAAATACCGAAAATCCAATTTCTAATGTCAGGAGATCACTAGTTCAAAAGTTATGCGTGTGCATGTACGATTTTCAGCGTTTTGACAGGTAAGGGCGCCGCCATATTGGTATTGTAATGACTGTCGCTCGTCGCTTAACGACCGGGTCCGCTAGATGGCAGCACGCGCGTTTGCACACGAAATCAACACGCCGCACAGTGATCTAAAACGCAATGAAGGGTCAATGAGACGGTGTCGAACAAATACATATGAAATGAAAATGAAACAACAGAAATAATATCACGTGAAAATTGTTTTTTTTTTCTGGTTTCAGAGCCGTGGTAGAAGTGCTGCTCGCTGCTGGCGTCGACGTAAATACACGGACGTCTGCAGGAACCGCGATGCACGAGGCGGCGCTCTGCGGAAAGATGGAAGTGGTGCGGGCTCTGCTCGATAGAGGAGTTGATTTGGGCATTCGGGACTCAAGGCAGAACACGGTCCTGGACCTTCTGGGCCAATTTCCACCGCACGTCACACAGGATATCACCGCAGTGATAAAAAGTGCGTTTGCACGCAGTATGCTTTCCTTGCAACCAATTTCTATTTTCTGTGAACTATATCTACGCAATTATTACGATCTCGCGGTAGATTGTCAGAGGAATTTATTGCTAGGCTCTTGCCGTTCAATATTATCAAAACTTAGGTGTTAAGATGTGATTTGACAAATGTAATTAATACCGGAGAGTTCGACAAGAGAGAACGCAATAAAATTAATGCGAATTCTACTTGATGAAATATCTGACTCGATGAGAGCCGCAATAGCGATCTACAAATGACAAAAGTAATGTAATGACAACTATCTGTGACTCACAAGGTCGCAGTAAACTATGCATGCTCGTGGCTTTTGGCGAGAACCATATTGGTAGACTCCATATTTAAAGTCAGTGGTAACACGTGTTGTTGGTGGTGATAATCTTTGGTGATAATCTTACGTCTATATCGTAGTCACACGTGAGTGGCAAACAAGAATGTAAAGGCCAAATAGAGAATACTGAACCCAGTTTAGAAGCTTGAAACCATTGTTGGATATGCTTATTATAGATAAAGGGTGTCCTAAAATGACCTGACATTTTAAATTGCGCGCCATTTTATTTGCGGCGAACATAGAGCACTAATCTTTGGCAACTGGCATCAGGAAGTGTTGAGGTTTAGTCATGGAGAATTACACGATCGAGCAACGCATAGAAATTGTGAAAATTTTCTACGAAAATGGTGAAGACTTTGCAGAGACAGAAAAGTCTGTTTTTAAAAAGAAATCCGCCGCGAGGATGTGAATTGGCCACCAAGATCGTGCGATTTGACGCCATTGGACTTTTTTCTTTTTTCGTATGCCAATGTAAGATATTTGACTTTATAGTCAATATGAATTTGAATTTTATAGTCTTTTATAGACTTTATAGTTAATTTGAATTTATAGGAGTAGTTCGCTAGAAGGGGAATAGAGATCGCGTTCCCCAAGCTTGATGTATTCCTCGTCCACGAGACTATGGTAAAGAGTAACTTGTAAGCAGCGTTGCCAAAAACAGTCTGTACGCTTCCCTCTCCACTATCAGATTCCCCTCTCGCGACGCTCTGCACGGAATACATATCAGTGAAAAGAGGGGAAACGCGAAGTCGCATTATTCCCACTACGAGGAGAATCGAGCCACATTTAGAGTGCGAAGCATTTCAAGGGGAATACACACCGTCTGGTAACGCTGCTCGTAAACATCTACGCCCCACTACTTGATACCCCCACTTCGCATTACATGTCCCAAATATCCAGCCGATAAAAGTCCCAGAGCTATTCTCACTACCGTGGGGTATAAAAAGATCGAGAGTCCTCGGTCGCCTGTAGAGCTTCGCTGTTCTTTTGTGCGTTCGGCTTGAATCAAAGAATAGTATCTCCTAGCTGATATACAGTCGGGGACCAGAATAAGTGGACAGTTAGCGGAAACAGGCAAACATGAAGTTTATCGAACTAACATGACAGTTATTAGTTTTTTATATAGCCTTATAGTGTATAGATTATTTAATGAATAATTGAAGTTCATATTTACATCTTTGCGTAAACACTCCGTACCGTAACGAAAGTGACAGCTATTTATCAGGAGACAAAAATAAGTGGACACTCAATGAAATGCATAATAAATGGAACACATAACAAAATTAATACTTGGTATTGCCGCCTTTTGCATGTATTACGGCTTCCAGACGTCGAGGAATACTTTGTATTAACTTTTCAATATAATCGTTACTAATTTTTTCATATTCAGACTTTTGAAAAAATCGGCCTTATTATTTTACTGGTCCAATGGAACTTTTGCGTTCATTAAACTCCACAGGTTCTCGATAGAATTGAAATCAGGACTCTGGGCCTGCCATTCAAGCAATTTAATATTGGAATCCTTAAAAAATTGTTTAGTTTTCTTAGTAGTGTGCTTAGGGTCATTGTCTCATTGAAAGACAAATTCGTCGTAGCAACCCATTCTTACTACTACTTCTTCTAAATTTTCATTTAGTATATTAATATACTCATCTGCATTCATAATTCCGTCAATTTGTGCTAACGTACCAATTCACACCATTAATGATTCACCGTCAAATTTAACTGTGGCTGTAATAAATGCTCTCTTATACGCTTCAGGTTTTTTTCTCCAGACTTTGTGCTTCTTTTTTAAATGCCGCAACTCAAATTTACTTTCGTCGCTCCAAATTATATTTTTCCAGAATGCTAGTAGCATATTCACATATTGTTTTGCAAACGCTAAACGTTTTCTCATAGTTCTTTTAATAATATGTGGCTTATGTCTAGCCTTGCAGCATCTTAAACCAGCTTCGTGCAGTCTTCGTTTTATTATTTTCTTGAAACATTTACTTCCACTATTTCTGTAATACTTCTTCCTGCAATCGTTTGATCTTTTCGACTTGTACGAAAAATTCGACAGTCCTTTTCTATGGCGGTACATGCAGCGTTTGCGTCCACGACCTCTTAAATTTTTCACGGTTTTATATACTAGGTATTTATTATAAATTTTTCCTATTGCACTTTTAAATACGTTGCACATCCGAGTTACTACGCGGTGACTTAATTTATTTCAGCAGTCTGATACAATTAAGTGGCGAATGTGATATGAAATTTCTTTCGTTTCTGGCATTCTGCAATTATTGCATAAATGTTCTTACTTGTACGAAGCTTGAATTCACTTAATATTTGTATACATTTCTTACCTCACAATAACATTATAACCAAGTGTCTAATTTTTGTCTCCTGATAAATAGCTGACATTTTCGTTATAGTACGGCGTGTTTACACAAAGATGTAAATATGAACTTCAATTATTCGCTAAATAATCTACACTATAACAAATATAACTTAAGTTTGTAACAGTCATGTTAATTCGACTAAACTTCATTTTTACCTATTTCCACTAACTGTCCACTCATTTTTGTCCCCGACTGTAGGTCCCTGGGTAGACCCCTGTTGTGGACATATATCGAGAACTGTCCCTGACTGATCCAGAACTCTCTCTACATCCCCACTACTCTAGTGTTAGGGGTGGGGTCTAGATGGACGAGGAATAGATTCATCTCGTTGAGGCTGGTATCGCCAGATCGGTGACACCCTGTACGACTGCCAAATGATTAACAGTTGCGAATAACTCGGCTGCCGACAGGGCATAGGTCTTCCTCTGGCGTGGAGAGCGATGCCGACAGTGAAAACTTGCCACCTATTCCGGTCCAGGGTGGCGATTCGTTGGGCAGCCCTTACGAGAACGTCCGGCCAGGGGATGATCTCTCACCGGCGGAAGGGACGTCGCCCACCCAATGGCAGTTCTATCATAAGCCTCGAGACGACGATCGACGCGTTTCCGGTACTTCCGTCATGTCTCTGTGAGTATCCATTTTCTCCCCTAACTTTCGTACTGCCTACGCGCGCGCGTCTTCGCTTGCTGTGCTCCTCTTCCCCAGGTCGTAAACTCCTTTTTTTATGTGTGATCTTGCGTGCTAACCGGCTCACCCCTGCTCCATGTTGTCTGCGAAAAGCGGTGCGACTTTCTTTGTGCAGTTGGTGTACCTCGAACATGCTCTTTGTTTCCGTAGTATCGGTATACGTATACGGTAATGTCCTGATATACAGTGTGTCCTTGTATCGGTGCTACAACCGTGGAGGCGGTGATTCTACGTGAGGGAACCAGTTGAAAATAAGGAATACATTTTTTTCAGGTTTTGTTTTTGAGAGAGTCAACTCTGAAAATCCGTCGAGTTCGCGTGCCTAGAATTTGTAAATCATGAACAGACGATTCCTGTTCAGTAGCGCGCGTGTGAAATAAATTTATTGCATATTTTAAAATTATTTTCTCATTTGGAATCATCCCCCACCACGGTTGTACCATTAGTGACACCCAGTATGTGAAAGAGACGTGCACGATATTTTTGTTAAAAACTTGCCCTCACTACCACGCAGCGTAACCCTTGAGGAGCCCGGAAGCTAGGGATTGGATACAGTGAAGAGCAAGATTGAACCAATGATACCATTTTTTGGTGTCATTTCAAAATCTCAAGAAGCATATGTTGTACGTTTATCGTAGATTCAGAGACGATTAACACTTCAACTCTGTTGCATTTAGGTTATTAGTTGTAGTATTTTATTCAGGATTCAATTCTGCACCAATCCAAAATACTAACGAGAAGATACATCCAATACTTTGTCTAAAGACCTTGTATACAAAATAATAATAGTACGGTCAGTTGTGTTTACACCTACAATGGGGGAAAAAAAATTCGGACACTCTTTGGAAACGAATAAATTTTTTAAATTAGGCCAAATTGATTGAGTTTTTGTGAGATGTTAGAAAGATTAGTTTACTAGAGATGTGTAAACAGTTTTTCTTAAAAATTACTATTGGTCTGTTAAACTACTATCGATCCTAGCAAGTTATATGTACAGTCTTTATACTGTATATTTCTCTATTGATACTTTCTTGACGTTAAATGGAAATATTTTTGACACAGAACGTATGAGTAATTACTAGACCGCTAATCTTTGCGCAAAATAAAAATGTTCTTGGTCAATTACAAACTATAGAAGCCAAATAAAAAGTTCATTCATTTTTCAGTGATTGTAAAAGTTTGAAAATAGTACACCGATGTTCTTGATACGTTAAACGCGGAGCTAATTTTGTCTCTAATTTTGTCTGATAATTTTGTCCACTTAATCTTTTTTTTATGTAAAATGCAAAAATACGCAGAAAATAAGCAAAAGGCTTGCTTACATAATTTCTGTTTAATCTGTTCCAATCCGATCTATTAAGATAGTGAACATATTTTTCAATAATATATATTTTATTTTGTAAATACCGGACCAATTTGACGAATTTGCTAAGTTTTGGGGAAAAGCTCCCAAAAACCAAAGTAAGAATGATATTTACAAAATTGAAAAAGGAACATATTACGAAATAAAGGGAGAATAAAGTAATGCCAATTCTATTTCAATATTTGTTGAAAATCATACGAATAACATAAATATAAAACAGTATGAAAAAGAGAAAAATCAATTCTCTTTTAGAAACATTTGCACATAAGAAAGATCATCGTTTGATCATATCTTTACGTAGATCGCGTAGCATGAAGTATAGATATTGCATTTTTGATCATTTGTGACAGAATAACTGATATCGGTCACAAAACTAAAGGATAATTCCATGATGCACGGCAAGCGTCAGAAGGATCTGCCACGAAACAAGTGATGGGTGTAACAGTATGATTGATTCTTTTTCTCTCTTGAGTTTTGTCTCTCATTGCTCTAACTGGTCCGCAAGAAAAAAATCCTAATTCTCAGAAAATATTAGATCAGCCATCTTCAACATAAGGCTTACATAGTGCCTCCGCCAAGAAAGATTGTGAAAGTGAATTGCACTAACAAAGCAAGTTTATCGTAGCCACGATATTTTTGTCAAAAATTATTATTGTTGCTTATTATAAATCATATTTTGTTATATGTATTAGGCCGCGCAAAAATATTACGGAAAGTACCGGTTCCCAGTTGGAAAGAGTCTGGTAAAACGCTACTCTAGCGCATACAGTCTTGGTATTACTTACCACAGAACATAACAAAAAGTTCCACCGATAAACAATTTTTTCAACTTAACCATTTTGTCAATCAACCATTTATAACATTTCATAAATTAATTTCGAAACAAAGTTCTGTCACAATGTTGCATGCGCAACGATATATCGTTGTTCGGCACTAAAACGGTTAAATTGCACCTATTCATTCTCGTCGTGAACGCATGAAACTGCAGTCTAGTAATTACAACGATGCCCACTTGATCTGTTTGGTGGAATAGTTTCTGTCAGGGGTAGTAGAACCACGATAAAACCTGGCGTCTCAATCGGTCGCGATGAGCCCCGCGCCAATAGACACCGCTTAGAAATGAACCGGAGCATCGATGATCGGACATGTTTCACTGCCTCAGGAAAAAGGACAGGGGAACAACAGACCAGAAAATAAAAACTGTGCCTACTAATCACACAAAAGAACGACAGCGTTCGCCAACGACCAATCGCGATACTCTTCGACGACTACGACGACGACGACGACGACGACAATGACACATTGGGTACACCTCGCCTCGGCCGAGTATTATGTGCAACGGTTGTACGAACTTCGAAGGAACAAAACGAAACGAACAAACGAAAAAAAGAAACATGGTTGAAAGAGAAAGAGAGAAAAAAGCGATCGTGCCCAACGGGGTTGGCGTATTTGTGCTCACCCGGCGTCATCTTCGTTGAGAAAAGGATATCGCGTCAGTGCATCGGATAAGAGCGGAGGCCGGTAATATTTTCTAGAAAGATAAAGTATATGTATGTATACATGTATATGTATGTATATAAGCGTATATAGATGTACACACACACACACGCACACACGTATAGATACGTATGCATATACATTATACATACGGCTAGTATAGATGAGCGCATAACCGTGGCAGCTTTAATATAGGAGATGTTGGGTAAACAAAAGCGTAGACGTGGACCGGCGGGTACACGGAGTGAATGAGCGGAGAGTGGCGAGTGGGAGTGCGAGTGCGAGTGCGAGTGCTCGGGTGATGGTTAGCAGTGGTACCCGTTAGTACCGATGCCGGGGCGGTGTACCCGTCGAGTCGGGTGCGCTGGGCAGAGGCGGAGGAAGAAAAGGTTTCTCTCGGACCGAAAAGGGATGCTGAGAGTGGAGGTGGAGGAGGTGGCGCGGCCGCGTGTAGCTCCAGCGCGTTAAGCACCGCTTGGCTTGGTTTAATTTTCCTGATGTAGGTAGACGATGGTGGGTCCGACCGCCTCGTTCACCCCTGGGTCACCCCCGCCGCATCACCCCATTGGTACCCTCTCTCTCTCTTTCTCTTTCTCTCTATCTCTCTACCTAACTCTCCTTCTACCAGCGCTACCGCTAGGCTGTTAAGCGCTACTGGTTGTTCCGGCCAGACAGAGAAAGAGGACGTTGGGCGAGCAAAAGACTCACACAGGGAAAAAGGGAGAGAGAGAGAGAGAAAGAGAGAGAGTAAGCGGGAGGTAGACGGATCGAGTGGACGCGGTAGCGAGCGGGAGAGAGACCGGAGAGAAAGGTACCAGTGCTCTCCGCACCTCCACCATCAATGTTTGACGTCGGTAGCCGTGGTTCTGGACCGCCTCGAGATGAATCCATCACGTTAAACAATGTAAATGTTAGCCCGTCTCAGCATAAAACTAATAACCATTGCTCTCTCCCTCGTCCTATGGGCATGGCCTCCAGCCGCGGTTCGCCGGATTCTTGTTCACCTCTACCTTCGCTTGCTACCGCTTCACCCCTTCTCCTTCTGCTTTTCTCCTTCTCCTTTGCCTCGTCTTCGTCGTCTTCTCTTTCTGTTCCGACCGCTCGCCTTCGACCTCGGCTACGTGGCCTCATTAAAACGTCGGCACCCGCCGCCGCGGACGTCTTCTGTTACGAGTTACGCATTGTTGGGGGGTAACGATGATGGTACCCGAGTGCTATTCTTCCGCTGCTGTCTGACCAATGAGCTTTTACGCTTCGTTCGGTCGGCTATCGCGTTATCGGTACGGTCGCAGCACGAAACCCGCCGTGCGATCGGGTGATCATCTTCCTCTTCAACGCTGATCGTTCGGCTATCGCCTGCGGTATCGCATTCGGTTTCGACTGCGACGCTCTCCAGCTTAACCCATTAACGCCCAAGAATTTTTTTTAAATAAAATGAATAGAACACACATAACTGCACTTAGATATTTATGAGAAGTAAATCCATATATGACAGTAATAGAAAACAATAACAGGAAGCGATATATACAGGGTGAGTCACCAAACGTTAGCACCTCAAATATCTTTGTTGTTTCTAAAGATACGTAAAATATGGTAAGGACAAAGTTGAATGGTACAATGGGGCTGACACGATGCAAAAAAAAAAAGTTTTGTTTTTATGTCATTTTTTTGGAGATATCAAGGTCACCTTGACTTTTTTAAATGGAACCACCCTTTTTTAAACACCTACAATGATAGTCCCTTTCATTAGGAATTCAGTGACTATAATTAGTCCAAGGTCATTCAAGGTCAAGGACAGAAAAAACGTATAAAACTAAAATATGGAAGCATATTTTACGTATTTGTAGAAACAACAAAGATATTTGAGGTGCTAACGTTTGGTGACTCACCCTGTATATGTACTCAATCGAGTACAATGGGCTTATGAATGGTACTGGATGAAACAGTCTCTTTCAGTACACAATGTAACCTTACACTTAATGTAATAAATTAATTTCACCCTCATATGACTATCGTTTCTACACTGTACTGAACGGATATCAACAGAGCGTGCAGGGACTCGCAGTATACCGGACTGCAGAATCAAAATATGTGCGAATATCTCATTTATGGTCGGTAAAAAAGAGATAACCATTAGTAATACAGCTTTCTACATGTTTAGTGAGTACTTGCAAACGATGGACAAAACATCTAGTCAATCTTAGATGGCGCTAGAAGCAAACAAATATAATCTTGTTATTCTGTACTCAAGCGAGTACAATGGGCGCTAACGGGTTAAAGCCACAAGCACTTTGTTGCGCGATGTTCGCATGGCACGTTCGTCGTGGCTAGCTGAAATAAGTCGCAATTAAATTATTGCTGCGATCATAGTAAGAGTAGCGTTGTTAAGATCAAGAAAGCGACGGATCGTTTCTGGATACTTAACCCCTCGCCTCGTCATTTACAGTGATTTCTCTATATACAGTGTGTCCCACGAGCTCTGTCTACTTGAATATCTTGGTTATTTCAAGCAATACGAAAAAGTTATTTCAGCCATTTCGGTTTATTACAAGGATTAATGTGTCTGCTGATCAGAATTCCTCGTGCGTGTACATAAGCTTTTCATATACATACAGGGTGTCCAAAAATGTTGTATTCCCTTGAAAAGGTTAATTCCTGGGGTCACTTGAAGAAACTTTTTCCTTTACGGAAATGTTCTCCGCGGCTTTGTTAAGTGCAACATTTCTGGACACCTGTATACTAATAACCCTATGAGAGCGTATGTATGTGCCTTCTGCAGTCAAAGACCGTCTACTGAAATGACGAGGGTTGCTCGTCATGAGCTTTGTATGCCAAATAGACGATGACGAGCTACAGTCGTTACGCATTATTGAGAACTGAAACGATTAGCAATAACCAGATTGTGTAAACTGTAAGTTTCTATGGTAACCATTGGTCTATAAAACTAACAAAAATTAAAGTTTACGGACAGACATTGCCGCCTTCGAATAAATCGCAGTGCAAGGAGTTAATATTCATGTATGTTCATGTTCAAATATGTTTGAACTCTTCTCGAATTATAACGAAACGAATACACTGACACTGGTTAGGTAGTTATTGAACTAACACGGAACACTTTCCAACCGATGATCAAATTGCACAGAATTTTCTACGTACATCGAAAGTACATGTTAGTAAGGACGGAAAAATGTCAATTAAAAATGTTACCAAAAGCTGTTCTAACCTTGGGATATCAATAAAAAAAAATTAGAATAAATGACAGATATTAAATTAGTGGTTGATAATATTTAGAAAAATAGATGATAATTAGACTGCGGACTTTTATTCAAAATAAAAATTGTCTGCATTCATTGCAAGCTGCAGGAGTCACCTAGATATTTATTTCTTTTCTTAATAATTCTAACGAGTTAAAAATAATACATCAGTATTTGAAAAATTGATTAAATGGTTTTGTTGTTTTATATTCTACCTACTCAATTTCGTTATAAATATATAAAATCCGCAGCCTAATGATTAGACTGCGGATTTGATGCATTTATGACATCATTGCGTAGGTGAAATATGGAACAGTAGAAAGATAAATGGGATTTAAGAGTATCAGTACATTATCATCAATTTATAAAAATGGTTAAAGGAAGAAACAAACTTTTGTTCGGTTCCAGTATCTTGTAAACCATGCAGAAAATTTGTATTTTGCATAAAGATCCGCAGTCTACTAATGATAATAAATAATAATAGCAGTACAATCGTTGCTATAAGACATTTCCTTCCTTTGTTCTTGCTTTTTTTCTTCTATCTTTGTAAATCTTCCAAGGTCAGGACAGTTTCTGGTATCATTTTTAAATTATATTTTTCTGAACACTGTAATAATGTACTTTCAATCTACATAAAAAATTTGGTGCAATTTCATCATCAGTTGACTACTGTTCCTTGTAAGGAGGCTGCAATTTCAATAATTACCAAATAAAAGGTATAAAAATTTCAACGTTGAAGTGGCTGACAACGTTAACGAGGTTTAATTCGATAAATTGAGACACGTGTTTTAACCCTCGGACTCGTGCGAGTTGTAGGCCTGTGCCTGAGTCATTTCTGACCCACACCGATATTTCACGAATACAAGAATTTTGTTCTGATATAAAACGATGGATGGCGATTTTCTTATTTCGAAATAAAAAGCGTCGTCTTATATCGGAATAAAATTGTACATATTGACGGTCGCTCTTATCCCTACCGCTACGGGTCACGAATGACCCCGACGAATAACGGCATAGCATACGGAGGTATAATCGACATAACAAAATTAGAGGAGAATTTTTGGTCGATGTCGAGGGTAGCTCCGACGGATATTGAAAGATTCAAGTTATTTCGAAATATAAAACCCAGTTTGAAAAATAGAAACAGTTTACCGTTGTTGTTGTTGCATTCGACCGACACGAAATACAACGGTCTCTGCAAATGGCGCACTGTTCCACGCTGCGTTAGCTTCGGCAAATGAATGCCGGTTGCGCTGCTTCGCTTTCAGTATGCGATGGTAGATCAATTCTTAGAAACCGCACTCGAATCTGACGACACTCGATGGATTGCGGATTTCAGTGAAGACGAGCAGATTGGGGGACCAGTGAACGGAGTACGGAGGACCCTCCAGCAGACAGAGGACTCCGACCCCAGTTCCGTCTTCGACAGCGTCTTTATGTCCATGTCCGACACTCTCAACTCGATAAATACTCTCGAAAGTTCCGATCAAACTCCCGACGACAAACCACAAAACACTACCACCAACAGAATTTCATTAGCACAGCGCGACACAACACGGTAAAGGCATACAGACAATTTCACATTGTATGTACCACTATATAGTAACGCTTTCGATCTGTTTACATTGGAACCGTTCCCATTCGTCCTTCTCTCACTTCTTCTGCCGGAGCAACGAACGAAATCTATTGTTTCCTCAAAGAAGTATAGTATCACAAGGACAGAAATATTTTTTGCAAACAATAGAAAACGTTTTGGTCAATTTTTGTTTGACACGCCGCATAGTGGTCTAAAACGCGAAATTCAGTGACATTTTGGTATAACTTCTAAACGTGATATTTGGGGTGTAGAGTATTAACAAGTAAACTTTTTTAATGGTGCATAATGTACCATAATTTTTGTTTATTTAATAGTTCTTTTTACTATTTTTTTTAAATATATTTACAAATTTAACAACTTTTAGAAACATATGCAGCTTAGTAAATATATTACTCCTCTAAGTTTTTGAAATATCGCTCATTAAATAAAATTTGGTTTAGTGCCTAAAGTGTTTTTTAGTCGTCAAAGAGAACCGGGACGCGGGCAATTTTAAACAATAATAACTTATAATATGGGACGAGATGGGAAATAATTCTTCCATGATTGTGTAGAAGAAAGTATGCTGACCATATTCCATTGTGTAAAATTCCATGATCTCTTCTGTCTTAGAAGATATACTGAACTAATGGACAAAGTATGCGGATAGCCGCACGGAAGCGGACGACTTTAAACAATAATAACACGTGATATTGGACGAGATTGGGAATCATTCTTGTACGCTTATATAGAAGAAAGTGTGCTGAAAATATTCCATTTTGTAAAATTCTATGATCTCGTATGATACAGAATATATTCCTTGCGAAGTCTTAAGAATTTTGAAAATTTTCTACATTGCATTTGGCATAACATTTTTAATACATTATGAATAATAATTTTTAATCGACACTGTTAATTTACAGCTTACATATAAACCTTTCATTTAAAAAAAAATTGGAAGGAAAATATTAAAAAAGATCTTCCAAACTCCCAACTTTAACCGTTTATTACAGTAATAGTATTTATTAAATTTGATTAATTTTTTCATTTTCAAGGTTGATGGATATTTAGAAAGCAATAAGCATTCAACGTAAGTCAATATGAGACAGTTGATTTTTTGACAAAAGTCACTAAATTTCGCGTTTGAGACCACTGTACACTCTTGAACAAAATCATGGCACGTGCGTGCAGTCTTTCATTTCTGGAAGACCACACGATTTCGTAATCGTTACGATGCAGAGAGAAGAAGCCTGTTAGCAAATAATCATGCAATCTCAACAGTTAGTTTCATACTTTAAAATTACAGTTAAGGGGATTGAAAATAAACCGATTTTCGGGAATTTATTTTTTAAATGAAAATACTGGGCCAATCTCTTCGAAACTTTTGGGACATTTTTGAAGTGGAGTTATAGGCGCTCGACTGCAAAGCCTCGTCACCGAAGTAGTAAAACTACGGGAAAGATACAGTCGCCAATTCTTGTCAGAAATTTTTTTATTTGTTATATAACTATGCAATCGACGAACCTATAAAACCAAGAAGGAGTGCAAATTTGCTTTTTGTTTTTCTTCTGCGCCGTAGCAACAATGATACTGTTTCATTCAGAAACGGCCTTCGAGAAACTAAAGACAGCGCACTCGCGTGCTATCAGGAGTGTGTTTCTGTAACATGCGTAATGTGTAACATTGAAATTGTGAAAAATCAAATCGTCTTGATCTTTTGCTCGCTAGTGTGCGTAACGCGCGTTTTGTTTTTGATTCCGTACTGCGCCGGGTGCACGTCTCGCCGAAAGCGGTACTATTTCCTCGATCGCACACATTATCGAAAGTGAAGAGAAGAGAGGAGCTCGATCGAGCGAGTCATTAGCGAGTTAATCGTGAATTGGTCCCGTTGAGACGTTCAGTTTGGTTGCGCAGGGGTTCCGACAGCGGATTGTACCAAACGCCACCGGTACCTCGAGGAACAATGGAGGGTAGCTTCGTGTCGGAGGATCTGTCCTTGACATTACCCACGGGATACGGGGGTGGCAGGGAGTCGGACCAATTGAGCGTTTCCTCGTCCTCGAGCGTCGGTGGACCGAGCCCACGGGACCGGCGTTGTTTGCCCAACGATTCCAGCGCCGCCGGGATTTACTTGCCAATGGCACCCTTGTCCAGTTCACTCCACAGCCCCGCCTCTAACAATAAAGTCTCGGTAAGAACGAGTTCCCTTTACTTTTCGATCCTCGATCCCGATCGAGGGTCGCACGGGGTCACCAAGGCACAACCGTACAAACGGAAGCTTTTTATGCTTCCCCACTTTTTCGACCTATTTCGTAACATTCCATTATGTCTGCGCGTTAACGGGCTATTCTACTGTAACAAATCCAAAAAATTCATTCCTTTCTCGCGTGTATCCAAAGTACTGTATTTCAATGATATGCTTCCAATATTTTGCTCGAGAAAGTAACGGAACTATTATAGCCCGTTTAGCGTACCTATCACATTTATCATTAAACTTCAAAAACGATGGAAAAATCAAATTTTGCACATGTCTTCAGTATTTGTGCGGCTATCGTCGGCGCCAGAATCAGAGCAAAATAATATGGTCTTTTAATTTTTACAATTTTTACTCAAAGCAGAAAACAGTCTAAACTATCGAAACTTCACATTCAAAGAGCAGTTTCTTAGTCCCCAATATTGTTTCTTTCTTTTCATTCAATTGGATTTATTATCTTTCTGTGTGTAAGCAAACAACTCAAATCATGAGAACCACCAATGTGCTTTTTCTTTCGTACTCGAGTTTGACTTGTTCCATTACAGCCAAGTGCAAATTTCATCATGTTTTATGTATGAAAAACAAGATTTAAAACATTACTATATAGTTTATGTTAATGTAACTTGAAGTTTGATGTAACGAAGTTTTATACCAGAAGTTACCAAAAATACACCTGTTACACTAGAATACGCCCTTAACTGGAAAGGGTGTAGCCGGATAAGGAGGACAAAAGTGCCCCCAAACCAAATTAATTTGTAATGGGCCATTCGATAGGTCATCCAAAGAAAACACTTTGTGCCAATTTTCAACTCCATGTGTCGATATTAGGGGTAGTAATGGGGTGAGAATTAAAATTAGGTTTTTCCGCAATTTCTCTTAACCTCTTCAAATGAAAATTCTGAAAAAAATCAGGCATATTTTAGTTACCAGGATGCACATCTATGAATTTTTTCAGAATTTTTAGTTTCGAAACCGAATTTTAAAAAATAAAAACGACTTTGAAATTGTCGATTTCTTGTAAAAGTTATGAGATACTAAGTTTATATTTTTAGTTTTAGCATCTCGATATGGTTGTTAATACATAATTTTTTCAGATTTTTTCCATGTCCGTATAAGTACTCATATAATTAATTTCTTAGATGGATATTATATAAAATTCTAAATAATTCATCACGATTTATTACGATCTTCAATTTCTTTGACTATGTGCCCCCACTTGGAAAAATCTTCAAAAATTATATGTTAACAACCATAACGAGGTGCTGAAACTGTAAAAATATAAACTTAGTATCTCATAAATTCTACAAGAAATCGGAACTTAAGCATTTATTTTATTTTTTAAAATTCGGTTTTGTAGCTAAAAATTCTTAAAAAATTCATAGATGTGCATCGTGATATCTAAAATATGCCTGATTTTTTCAGAATTTTCACTTGAAGAGTTTAAGAGAAATTACGGAAAAACTTGATTTTCTATTTCACCCCATTACTACCCCCTACGTCGACATATAGGGTTGAAAATTGGCACCAAGTGTTTTCTTGCGATAAGCTATCGAATGGCTCATTCCAAATTCAGTTTGGTTTGGGGAAACTTTGGATCTCCTTATCCGGCTATACCCAGTCAAAATGACTGGTTCCTAAGTTTTTCTTTCATAATTACTCAAATTATAAAACTGTTTTCATCAGAAATTTTTTAGTGAACTTCCTCGTTGAAGCACATGTTGCAATAAGAATGGTATGAGGTTTGAATAGATGTAGTCTTGTCATTCTACATCAATTGTATTTATTACTCGGTGATTCTAGTGTTAAATTTTATATTTTTGAATTTTTTTCGAGTCAGACATTAACGAGAATTATGGGTCTCCGCCTCGTTATTAAGTTCACGATTTGCTGGATGACCGATCTGTTCTTACGTGCTCGCTTTTTATCCTTGCAAACGACGACTGTTCCCTTTTTTGAACGAATAACTGTACCGTATAACATCCGCACGCCTTACAGTTCGTTAACGTGGACAAATCGATCGCGGCTTAATTGGCCCGGTGTTCCGATGTCCGTTGTGCTTTCCTTTCAAGCTGTCGCGTGAAAACTGCTGCGAAATATTAACATCTAAGAACGCGATACAGTCGGACAGCACCGCGAAAAAATTCATTATTCAGGCACCATTGAGGAGTCCTTGTAGAAAACAATGTAAGCGTCAAGACTAAAATAAAAATATTTTATCGGAAAAAGGTCCACGCGCCAATGGCAGTACCATAGTTTTGCATTAAAATGCAATTTCCCTTTATAAATCATTTATCAATACAGTGAATTCGCGATATTTGTCAGCAACACGGGTCTTGATTGAAAGTAGAAAGGACAACGATGTTCACCGCCGAGGAGTGTAAATATATTCGTTCTATGTTTTATTTGTCAAAGTCACTGCGACAAATGCTGTCGACGAAATCCTACTATACTTTGTGTTATGTTACACTGCTCGGCGACCGAGGTCTCGCGAGCTTCGTGACCCCTCACGGGGTATACCCCGCGGTAGTGGGGATAATTCCGTGACATTTATCATTCACACCTCGCCGACATATATCACGAATTCACTGTAGTGCTAAAAGGTGGTACCACGACTTGTATAGAAAACAATGTAACTGCCAATTAAGCTATACGCGACTGTTTCTTGAAATTCGTTTATTCCATCAATCTGTTATAATTTACTGCCGTATGTTACTAAAAATAAAAAGAATATTTTGAAAAAATATACAGGGTGGACCATATAAATGGAAACTCCTAAATATCTTCCGTATTTACGGTCCTATGAAAAAACTCCTCAAGCCGAAGTTACACTATTTTAAGGGGAAAATGTAACGGTAAATAAAAAATTTGTTTAGGTCACTTTTTAAATAGGATTTCGAGGTCATCGGTATTCTTTTGCACAGAACAATATATTTTTTACGATACCATGATAGATAATTAAAAACTAAATTCGGTGGATACCATCTTTATGACCTTGACATGACCTTGAGCAAAAATAATCATGTTGGAGCGAGAAGTTTTAAACTTCTGCATCTAAAACTTCTTTTAAACTTTAAAACTATTTTTATAAATTTAGACTATATCAATGCAAGGAATAGGAAAATAAAAAAAAATGGAAAAGAAATGAATAGATAATTTTGTGATGCGTTTGGGTTATTGTATACTTAAGCATATTCAGCAATAAGGACAAATCAAATTTCCTAAATAATTTAAAGTCAGAGAAGTTTTTCTCTCTCCTGGAAAATTTGATTTTTGGCGTTTATATTGTTTTTTACAAGGACTCTTCAATTATTAGACATTTTTTATCGCTATTACTATACATCGCCTCTAGATATCGTGTAACTAAACAGTAGGAGACTTTTGATTCGAGTAAACACATACTCTTTATTATCCACGAAATGTTTTACCAATCCTGATCCATCCCTCATGCCAATCTGTCACACTTTTTATTGATTCTGAATAAATAGTGTGTTCTGCGCCGGACTTGGGCATTATTCGAACAAATTATTTGAGAAATAATAATTAAGATAATATATTATTTTATTTGACTACATAGTATTTGCAATAATCACGTGTTATTTTATTTGAATAAATAATTTTTCTTTGGACTATTCCGTTAATTGAAATTTATTTAAAACATTTATTCAAACAAGTAATGCTTTTTAGTAGTACATATACTTTAATTGCAAAATACAATCCATCAGTATAAAAAATTGAAAGAAAAAGTCTTATTGGTAATTATTTACAAGAAGGTATTGCTCCCCGATTTTGATGAACACCTTTCTCTGAGTATGTTACCGTTGAGCGGTCTTAGTTTTCGAGACAATTGCAGAAAACTACGGATGCCCACTACAGTGAATTCTACCTTTTTAAATTACCAAACTCGTGCCTAACTAGGGAAGGGGCTCCACCCCTTTGAATTCCACCCCTAACAGTTTTTTTTAGTGCAAGTATTGTGTTTTGGTATGGTGTTGGATACCACGACATCTAATTTTTTTATAAAAAATTAAATAGTGGAAATTTTTTTGAAATCCTAGATGATCAAATAAGCAAATTCGCAACAACAATCGCTGGAAAAAGTTCCATATTTCAGAAAAGTAACAGACTACTTTAATAAAAGAAAAGTGTTTTGGAGTGGCCTCCCGATCGGAACATAATAGAGAACTATTTTGAGCGACACTGGCACGAAGTGTTTATGGGAGATCGTTCAATAATTAACAGAGTTAAACATGTGTATGGAAGAGAAATGGATGTTGTACAAAACAAAAGGCGATAAACAAAAGATTGAAAATACTTTTGTCATGTATTTTCAAAAATTTCAACAAATTCTTCGTATAAGTGCCATCATGTTGCCGCGACGATGTTTTATTATTTCTGTACATACTTAAAAAGTAAGACTGTTCTTTCAATCTTTTATACTGATAGGTTATATTTTGCAATTAAAGTACATATACAGGGTACCCCAAAATGTTGTATTTCCTTGAAAGGGGTGATTCCTAAGGTCATTTGAAATAACTTTTTCTTTTACGAAAATGTTCCGCGCGGCTTCGTTAAATAGTTGTTAACGAAAAACGCGGACCAATCGGAGCGCGGCTACAGCAGACGGATTCCGGCTTGACCAATGGTAACCCCACGCTTAGCGGAACTTAGGATATTTTCGTAGAGGAAAAAGTTATTTCAAATGTCCTTGGGAATCACCCTCTCTGAGACAATACAAAATTTTTGGGGCACCTTGTATACTAAAACGCATCGCTCTCATTACTGTGAAAATTACGAAAACCTTAATGACTCAGGTGTGCCATCTTTTTGTCGCGGAATGTACCCGAAATTTTCGGGTTCTCGCACACCTCTAGTAAACAACGTAATCTGGATTGTTCACCTTGCAGCCAACACCTCCGAAGAAGCCGCCAAGACGCAATCTGTCCGTGTCGCCGACGCACCTGCAGACCCAGATGTCATTGTCCGCGGATTGCTCGCTGGGGCCGAGCAACTACGAGTACTTGTTCATGGCGCGGAGCGGTGCTCGCAGTCACATCGACTTCGAACAATTGCAGAAACGTCGGGAGCAGCTGCGCCACGTGACGAGGAGCGTGGACCAATACGTCGAGATGAAGTCCCGGGTTCCGGACGGCGAGGAGAGGCGCGACAACAACGTGGAGCCGGTTGCGATCACCTCTATCTACGAGAACCGGCCGATCAAGACGCTGAACCCACGACGGAAGTTACGTAGACACGCGTTCGAGAACTACGAGGCAGACGGCAGCACTTGCGGTGACAAATCACCGTGCAGCGAGGCCGACTCGGCCATCCAGGAGCAGACGTTCGTGTCGAACGCGTTCCTCACGCTAAAATCCTCCCAGGAGAGCCTGCTCGACGAGAAACGGGACACGAACGATGAGTCGGCGAACGAGGGCCGCGAGGCGACGGACAAGCGCCTGAAACGAGTACAAATGATGCTGCCGACCAGTCCCACGCATTACGCACAGCCACCAACCCCGGATCACCCACCCCCGTCGGCCATGCAGGCCGAGAAGTCTATTCATGAGCGGATCCGCCCGTTGAGTCAGGTAAGTTTCCAAACTCTGAAAGAACTCACAAGGGAACATACACTCCGTGACAATACAGTGATTTCTATATACAGGGTGAGTCACCAAGCGTGAGCACCTCAAATATCTTTGTTGTTTCTAAAGATACGTAAAATATGGTAAGGACAAAGTTGAATGGTACAATGGGGCTGACACGATGCAAAAAAAAAAGTTTTGTTTTTATGTCATTTTTTTGGAGATATCAAGGTCGCCTTGACTTTTTTAAATGGAACCACCCTTTTTTAAACACCTACAATGATAGTCCCTTTCATTAGGAATTCAGTGACTATAATTC